>DWEE01001414.1:0-13436 GCA_018245755.1 Parelbella macleannani
TCTGATATAATTAGGTTTGTTTCAAAATATACATTGGCCAGTTTTTGCAATAAATTATCAATTTGAATAATGAACACCTTTCCTTCGATGACTGACAAAAAATGTATATTTGTTTAACGACATTCGTTTAGTACTAGGTCGTTTATCTGAGCATGTGTATATTTTTAAATGTCTGTGAGGAGTTTATCGGAAAACAGTCTTGTTACCACGGAACAGGCTTTGTCTAATTTGAAATCAAATAGCCGTGTATGAAATGCTCCATTTTGTATTTCAAAAAACATATTTAAACATTCATAATCAGTATTACAGGATGATAAAAAAAAAATTAAATAAAAAAGAAACCGCTTCAAAATGACATTCAGTCATTTTAAAACTTCTAACAAAGTCTAAGCTTGAAAAGCCTAGACTTAGTATGTATTGATTTTTGTGATTTTGCATGTATTAAGTATGGATACTAGTTTTTGGAATATTGGACTTATGTTCGGCGCTTCAATCGATCATTTGCGTTTTTGTTGTGCCGTGTATTTTATACCGATTTAAGACAGAAATTTCAGTATCCCTTTGAAGTTGCATGCAGACGCCACTGACGGCAGTAAATAGGTAATATCGAATTACCTACCAGTTCGCATTTTTAAATTCAAGATTACCATTTTTTTCAGTCATCAACCTGACCTCACATGGTCTCTTTTTCCACTACCTCGCACTCACAGCGCCAAGTATTCTAATCCTATTAAGGTCACAGCTCAAAGGCTTCGTCTTTTAACCCCTTTGCCTATGTAAGGTGTGAAATGACTACTTTTTATAGGATTCATCTTTAACGTTTGGAGTAAAAATTGTGTGACAGTATTACCATTAAAATAAAACTATTATCGGCTTTCTTAAATTTTCTTTATATTAATGTTTTTTGATGAATCAATTTTAGTCAATATATTCTGGAAAATAATACTATAAGTTTGGTTCTAAACAACGAAACGATCGTACCATGGCAGTTTGATTTTGTTAAGTCTGTAAACTGAAACGAGGCAGTTGGTTCTTTAACAACATTCGACTGTTGATGGGAAATATGTACAAACGTTTCCATAAATTAACATTTGTCATTGAAGTACGAGCTTTAGAAGACATCTTCAGTGCCTGCTATCGAAAGATAACAGTTATTAAATCTAGTAGGAGGGGTAAGAGTAGGCTTTAAACATCTAATGAAGTCGTTAAAGACTAATCCGTGTCTCCAATACTCAATATGGAGGTGGCTCTGTTGGATTATGAGTCAACTTCTCTCTTTATTCCATTTTATTGGTTCCTTTCTGAATTTTAGTCTTACGAAAGTAACCAAAACAACGAATTAAAATTACTCAAGAGGATATTCTGGATTAAGTTCGAAGGAGACTCTTACAGTTGTTAAAATTTCTAATTCCATCCCCATTGTCGGATTTAAACCATTTGATTAATAGTACATTGCCGTTACCACAAAGCCACTGAATGAAATAAATACAGATTGTTCACAGATACAATATGAAAGCATCACACTTAGTCGAACATTAACAATTCAGGGCGCGCCGGGCGTCGCAACGGTGTTTAATTTTAAAACGATTTGCGGCGGCTTCCAATTTCTACCATTAAACAATTAACCCACGTTCAGAATCATGTTTATACAACGAATTTGAAACTCAATTTGAAAGTTGTTTTTCAAATCTCAGATAACATGCGGCTAACAAGGTGACCATGAGGTCGTCATGGTTTATTTCGATCTATCAAGACTGTTACACAATATATTAGTGATCTAGACTTCCAAATTGAAATCATAAAAAACAAAATGTCAAGTAGCAATCAATAATATAAAATGCGTTTTTTATATTTTATTTTATAGTGTATAAACAAAACGGTACAAGCAAACGACACACATAAAATAAAAATATTATTATATCAGAAAAATTTAAGGATATTATAGTAGATTAAGGCACATAATTGGACATTTTAAATATATACCCTAAAAGGAGACCCGTGTTCCTTCAACAATGGAACGATAAAGTACTCAATTTTCAGATACAACAGTGGTTTTAACACTGGAATTAAAACTCATAACCACATAAAAGAATAAACTTCTCTATAACCCAAGACCGTGAAATACGACACAATAACACAGAGACACATGCATAGATTTCTCCACAAAATTTGCTGAAGTTATGCGCTTACTCGATTGTTCAGAAGTACAAATGTCAGTTTGTTATGACACTCGTGGAGTTTATAGGTGTGATAAAGCGAATCTCTAGAATTTTACACTTGTTATACGAGTTCGGGATCCTAAAAACCCGCTGAATTTGATTCCCCATTAGATTGAACCACATTGAAACGTGCCAATTTAACGATCTATTTCCAAATTTCGTGTTGCCGTCATCACAAACTCGCACTGACGAAAAGCTTACGCCATCAACGGGTATTTGGCCCCCGGCGAAGTTACGAATTTCGAAAGGAAATATTTAGAGCAGGAATTTTTAGTGGGTCCTCATACTTTGCAGTCGAGGCCAATGATAACATAAATAGCAGATGTAAGACATAGTTCCCGACGCTACACAATGTAGTTTGAGAATATCATTCGCTCAATATTCATAACAATAACCTTAACTGATCTCATTCTGACAGGAAACCCATATCTAATTATGAACAATGAAAGAGTGATAATGATGATAATAATGATAATGATGATAATACTGACGATGATTATGATGATGATGTTGATGATAATACGGACGTTGATTAAGATGATGATTATGATGATGATTATAATGATGATGGTGATAATGATTATGATGATGTTGATGATAATACGGACGTTGATTATGATAATGATGGTGATGTGATGATGGTGATGGTGATGGTGATGATGATGATGATGATGATGATGATGATAATGATGATGATGCTGATGATGGTCGTTCAAAAACAATACATACAGATACATATCAGCTCTCACACGCTGAAAGAACAATGGAGTTTAGATATTTACTGTTTATAGATGTGTTCATATATACATAATATGTATGTATGTAATGCTACAAAGTACTGGTCCATAAGGTAATAAAGCCAGAACAAAAACGCTTCAAGCTTGCCCCGGTACCACCGTCATCGCCATGAATATTCTACTCAAACAAAATAATGTAATTTATGTAATCTTTCATATTACAGATACACAACATGCTTCTAATGTTGTTGATACTGTCCTTACACTAACAGAATCCTTGTCACGTTCCCTACACCCCACACGTCCCTGGCCGTCCTTGAACCTATCCCACAATTACGCCTCGTTATGAGATTATCCGGGGCTTAGTCAGGGTCAATGCTCCCTGATCGCATTATGCAGGGACATAATAGGCCGATTTTTACCAATACTTACCAATTTTCTAACGAAATTGAAAGTCGCTTAGCGTACCTTTAGAATCGTATTATACTTATAAACAGATAGAGTTAGCTGAAATAAAAAATCATAATCCCAATTTTTTCATAGATGTAATCGGCGTAATACGGTTTCTATTTGAACATTATTTAAATTGATTTTTTGACAAGATTACTATCACAATGCCATAGCAATTTTGAACTAGATCTGAAACAAAGAGATAAATGAAAACACGAATGGAATTTCATTTTAGTTAAGTAGCTTAAATAATTGTCACTTGGAAACAGCTACAATGTGTTGTAGGTTTTGTGTATATTGACCGCTTATCCACAGATCCACCATTGAATCAACCATATGGAAGTTTCCAAAATATAAGCTAAAATCTCTAGCTGGTACTGTTGTTACTCCTAATGGTACCTAGGATTGATAATATATGCGCAATAAAAAATTTAACACCATTTTGTTTCATCTAGTATGCTTAATTATGTTTGAAATATATTTAGCCACTTTGGTAACCAAATGAAAGACACTTCTAAATAGGTAGAAAATAATTTAATGTGGTATATTTCAGTCAGGTATATTTATACTTTGAAAAGATAACTAGGAAACGGGCTAATGGATATTCACTATTACTTCTGAACAGAACACTTAAAAGACAACACTTTGACTTTCGCAGCATGACACAAAGGAGGCTTCGTTAGGCAACATTTCTGACAAGGCGAAATTTGAAACGCTGTAAAAAGAATCCGCTAACAAGCGTCGCGGATCACCCGGTCCGACGAATAAATACAATTTGCTATTACCCCAGCACCCGCGAAACTGGATTTAGTAAGACGGGCTTTAACGAGTTACGTTGTCTTTATGCTACTTGGTTTCTTTACAATGCCCTATGATGACATATGTCACTATTCCAACGGCAATAAGCTGAGATTGTTCCTAATTTTGAGCCTCAATAAACAGTAGCTATTTCTTGGTTTTTGATAAGTTCAGGGCTCGTAATGCTTGGGCTATAAGTTTTCGTGATTGCGAGGTACAAATTATCTGTCCACGATTGGTACATAATATTCAGATTATGGCAATGAATATACGGATGGAGGAATATGTACGTTGCATGTATTTTCACATTCTTTCCTAATATTAAATATCCTTGAAAACTTGTAAATTTTAAGTTTTAAGAGAATAAAAAGTTTCAATTATTTCTGGCCATAAAGACGTGCTTCTAACACAGTAAATATTTTAATTAATAGCTATATAAATTGACTCTTTTGTATGTGTCGTTATAACTCGCAACGATATCGTCAGCGGTTGGCAGACATCTGCGGATACGGTTTCACAATTAATTGTTAATGAGTGTTTTCATTTCCGTAACCCCATCCCGTTTGTCGCTTCTTCGTTCAATTTCCGAAAGTTAAATATTTTACTTTCATTTTGGATTTCAAACTCTTTAATTTTGTATTCTTCGGCTTTCTATTTTATACCTTTTAACTAAATTTTCTTATCTATTTTATTATTTGCTTAATAAAAAATGCACAAACGTAGATATTGACTATTATATAAAATATTATTTACCATTAAACCATAGTCAGAAACTCTGCAGGAGTTAATTTGCATTTCACTAGCACTTTCACTCACAATTTAACATTTTTCGTTTTATTTTTCTGAAATTGTCTGTCCGTAATCATCCACTATCCGTTCAAGGTGTGCACTTGAAGTCTTCATCTCATACGAAAGTTTTATCTAGTCTTGATACAAAATCCAGATTGCTTGTGCGATCGATACAAATACCCCACCTAAAGGTGGAATAAATTCCTAAGTAGTAACATTTTCTGAAACGCTCCTCTATAAATCAAAAAGCTGAGTGCGTACCTGAATTTCTTTGCACCTAGTGTTTGTATCAGTCACTGTCGAGTCGTAAAGCTGGTGTGTGGTAATTGTAAAAGCTTTCTTTATTACGACACCTCCTCCATCACAAAACACCATCTATCAGTGGAAGCACTATGTTGTTATTTACCGCGATAGACTAGTTTCCGGCCGCAGCGCCGTTTGGCGAGATCATTACGCTCCCCTCTAATGCGTCACGACAGAGCCTCTATTACCTCTAAACGAACCCTTACGTCTACGTCTGATGCCCCGCCGTGCTGTGGTTATGCATTACTTAAAACGTACACGTGTAATGGATTGTTGCATTGAAATATCAATGAATTTCGCCACTAATAATTTATTTACCGCTATCACTGAATTTGTGGCGGAGTCAATTGTATCGATGATCTGTTACGCAGTTTTTTGACCGGTTTTTTCATGAAATTACCGAACAAAAAAAAACCTAATATCACGCCTGAATGCCCGAAGGGGTAGGCAGAGGAGTGTAGAATAGTATACTAAGGAGGTAAGCCTATTTTTTAGGATATGCGTGGGGGTCATCATCGTTTAACATTTTTCCACGCAAACAAACTAAATGATTAATAACTGTTCTTTCAATAAGAAAGCAGAAGATAAATATTAATCATAGTAAACTACTACGAGTATTGTAAGATTGCAAGTGTAACAAGAAGGGTAGTTTTTTTTCAAAATAGCCCCTATTATTCTGTGAGCCTTAACGCTCTTGACACTGCTTTGGTAGTACAGAATAGTTGAAAAAAGGACTTTTAAATTTTAATTAAAATCCATACCGATCCCAGTTTTAATTTCCGTTCGGCTGGAAATTATTTTTTTTAATGTAGGGAGCAGGGATAGCTAAGTGGTTTAAAAACTAGTTTCCAGCTCCGGCAGACCTGATTATAAATCCTAACCTACACCTCTTAACATAATTCTGTGCATTTTAAAAGGTAACATCATGTGGAACTCTGCATTTTTGAGGGCTTCTGTCATTAATATTTGTTTGGTGATAGCAATTCATGTTAATATTTTGCTAAAAAAGATAATCCGGTTGAATAGTTTGGCCAAGTATACAAGCTATTTATCCCATGTTTAACAACACACGTTGAAGAAACAAGTAACACAACCACTTCACAGACGTTTTTAATTATAAATAAATATATTGGATAAAGTATACCGGAAGTTTATTTATCATTTTACTGTTAAATTGTTTTGTGAGTGTTCGTATTGGTGAGGGTTGGTTATTTAAATTTTGTCCATATGCAACCGGATCGCCGTACCTAGGGTTGGTCCAAAACTGCATGTGATTTAAGCCAGTACGTAATTTAATCATCAATCATAATTGGTTGTTTTTGATAAAATTGTTGAGGCATGACTATAATTAATAGGTAATTATATCGTCGAATAATATAAATAATAATTTTATTGCTTACATATAAACAAGGTGAATTAATATTTACGTGCACATAATTATATATCGGCACTGTTTACATAGAGCAGCCTTATAATCCCTTTCCGTTTCGAATATTTTATTAAGCGGGCCTTAAATTTACCTACATAGTGATGTTACCTGCAAAGCTGATACCGACTGGCAGCATTCCCAGGAGAGCGACCGCAAGCCGGGCTTTATTAGACCATCCCGAGGGAGTAAGGCATGTAAAGATTTGTAAGTCATCAGGGCACGGCCCGTAAAATTGTAACGGTTAAGGTGAAATTTGGCTTGGATGTTGAATCAATTTAAGTACTTGTTAAAGTTTGACATTTTTGTGCAATTACTACGAGTTTGGGTGTTTTTATTTCTAACCAAACACTTTGATATTGCTATAACGTAATGTTTGTTTTATTATATTAACTACAAATAATGTTTCTCAAAGTGCCCGGAACCCTAATAGATCAACTGCGAGAAAAAAGTACTTTATTCAAAACGAACGCTTATCATCAAGCCTAATGTCTAGAGCTTAGATATTTTTCTTGGATAGTTGAGATCTAATACTCTGTGCTTATCTTCTTCCATTCCATTTGCTTAAATTGTTTGCAGTAAGAGCTTTACATTTTTGTAATATCCAAACATCAGTATTCGGACGTCTGGAGCAAAGATTTTGGAATGGTACTCGTAAGTTCACATTACGATTGAAGGGTCGCCTAACAAATTCTGAGAAATGGACCCCGTGTGAAAGCGCTGATATATTGAACGTAGTGCCTACTCTTATTTCTGCGCCTGGTGTTTACCGACGTTTTGATATTTATTCGGGCATAATATAATTCTTTGATGCTGATATTACCATAAATTTTCAACAAATCTTAAAAATTAATCGGTAATTCTGTTTGAATATGTGAAAGACATCACCAAATCCACAAGGTCATAAGCGTACATATACATTAACGCACATGTGCATGGACACACTCACTTACAGTCGCACAGCCATGCGCACTCACGTCTGCATGGACACGCGCACTCACACCTGCACAGGCCATACGCATGCAACCGTGCACGACCCACGTGCACAGACGCATGACATGATATGAAATACTAGTAAATATTACGCCTAGTAGCAGTAATAAGTAATAAATACATTTGTTATACCGATAGATAGCATGATCCCCCAAACTATTATTTATTTTTTTACTTATCTCTTTTCCTCGACATGCTAACTTAAAAGCCAATGTGACAAATGAGTTAAAATATTTAAAGAAAATAATTGATATAACAGCATAAATAAATAGGCATAAAATGATTTAACCCTTCGGAGTATTCATTCATTATATTCATGTACTGATTCAAATGTGAAACCTTTATTTCAATATTTAATCTAAAAATCAAATTGAGACATATATTATTATTATTGTTTTTAAAAGGTTCACGCACCGCGTAAGCACGCGTGTTGTGTGTGCGCGGTGGACTGTGAAAAAGAAACCGATGGAAAAACTCTCAGCACTTTTTAACAAAGTGTCAAACGTTACATTACGCAATTTTTTAACAGAATGATTTTGACACGAGACTGAGCATACCCAAGACGGCTGGTACGAGTATGTCAATAAAATGCCGCACTCAGCTGCTCAGAGTCTCATTTTTGTGGACTCAAAATTCTTAAACAAGGGATGTAGAAATACGTAATCGATGTAGTAAATTTTATTCGCAAAATTTTGTAACATTTAAATAACGTTTTAACATTAACATTAACTACACTAATGGAATTAACTAGAAGTCTTCGATCTCACTCAAGAAGTTACCATTCTTAGTAACCATTTCTTCTTTTCTTATGGAAAGGAAAAATAATTTAGGAATAAAAGAACCGGAAAAACAGACACTAGTTTTTGTTTCTTTCCTATATTGTCTTTCAAGCCGCATGAGTCTCTGGCGTGTTTATAATGAATGCTTTGAATATGATACCAGTTGACAATTCTTTTTATGTTCATTTTGGGTAGTTTTTCTTCTCTTTCTTGTTCTCTACTTTTTTAATATTATAAATGTTGATTCATTTTTTATTGTAATTAACACCTAATATAAACTCTTAATATAATGCGTTATTCGTCGTACACTGCTTCTACACTTCAATTTCATAAAAACAATTCCATACATATGCCTTTAGATATATCGCGTTATCTAATCGTGTCATTACGTCATCGTGGGCCCTTTTAGTGTCAAAACTCGCAACCATGTAATACCTCCTTTCCCGTCCGAAAGATGTCTGATTTCACAAGCATGACACGTCCGCTGATAGGATTATAATGAATAATAATCTGCATTATGGTGCTTTCACGATTTTTACGTTATTCGGTTTAGACCGATAAGAGAGGACGTGTAATTTTTTGCTTATATTAGTGGGGACAGAAGTTGAATAACGAATTTATTTGTTTCATTGTATTTAAATAACCTACATGTTTCGCCGGCTAATGTGTTTATACAAATACAAAAGTTTCAATACGGAACGTGAAGGTATCATTAGTATGTCTGTGTACTGTTTAACTGTGATTATGACCATTGTTTTTGGTTCCATTTATTTTCAAAAATGTCCAATTTTTATAAATTTTCTGCAATGATTAATTTCACTAGAGAAAATCAAGCGAATTCGTCTTTCAAATTATTATTTTTTTATTTCGGCTTTCTTCTGTCACTTTGATTTAACTCGCCCTTTAACTATGCCATTACGTCTTCAATGGCCTTTTGCCGTTAGAACTGGAAATCACGTAATTCGTACATTTCCACCAAAGTGTGTCTGTTCGTGTACGCACATCACGTCTGCTGATAGGATTATAATGATTAACAATCTGCATTATGGTGCTTTCAAGTTTTTGCGGTTCGCAGTTTTTACCGTTCTTTAGCGGGAAGTATGATTAACGATTGAGTTACTTTCAAAACCAAAATTATAATTCTTAGTGTTATAATAAATACGTTTTGTTATTAATCGCAATATTTTCGCTTTAGAATGTACAGTCCAACTAACAATAGTAGACAAAGGATTATGCTCTTTCAACCATCTGATATCTGCCTGTTTCAGTTGGAAATGAATAGATTTTATTTAACAATAGATTTCCGCGTAGCCATCCTCATACTGCTAAAATTTAATCCACAATGACTATGAGGGAGATTACTCTCGCAAATATAGCTGTTGTTGTCAAGGAGCACGCACATGCACCGGACGTTCATTTTAGATCATATAACATGTTTTTTGCTAATGCTGTAATTTATAAGAATGGTCCAGTTTACTTGACTTCGTTATTTGACCTATGATTGTAAGTGTATCATCAATCTAGCTCGACATATGTCCGTCTGTTTGTTTGTTACATCGACGTGTGCTCGGTCATCCATCTCTGTCGTGTCTCCTGTCCGTCCGGAGAGTGTGAACTGGTGTTCCAAGATTGCGCTACATTTTTAAATGCGCGCTTGTGTCTTAGATACATTCCGTAGCAAATACCTTTTCAATGCATCATTGAGATTAGATTCAAAACGAAGTCATACATTTCAAACTCTTTGAAAGAGTTATGGTTTACCTCTCATTTGTTTATATATTTTGTGTTGTATCTTATGTATCTTTGTATGTAAGAAGATCTGGCGTAGCTATTTGCAATTAAAAAACATTATCGAATCTTAGTGAAAATCTAGCTTAGTGGAGTTCTAGCATTTGAAAACTTGATTAAATGTAACGGTCAAATTATGGATTTGATATAGTGCGGGAAAACAAAATACATACACTTTAAATTCAAAATAAGACATGCAACCTTTCTAGTGCATATAAAATCATTGCAATGATGATTGTAATATGTTACCTGATGACATCTAAAGTTGTATTCCCATTTGAGTTCAAATCTGATATAAAACTTGCAGAAACACGTAAATTTTGAAACTACACGATTGCTTAGTAATGTTCATTAATCTGGAACGATAGAAATTCAATTAGCGGGAAATATTAAAAGGAGTGCGCAGAACATTTCATAAAATATAGAAAAATTATAATTTTGATACATGCGATGCGTCATTAATTGAAATGTACATACGTCATTATGGTAGAAGCACAAGAGACATTTTTCATATTTAAACATATACGTGTTATGAAGAAAGTACATTGTGAATCCAACGCAGACATCAAACAGTTTTCACATAAAGTTCGGAGAATATACTCACATATAACTTTTGCAGTAGTTCCAGTAAAATGCAGATAGTGCTAAGTTCGAATTTTCTTACCCAACACGCGCAAAGTTTACTACCGGGAAGAACCAGGAAATGGATAAACGAAACGTCTTTGGACGGAACGAACTCATAAGGGGCAGAGAGCAACATTTTAACACAAGAACTTTTATGCGATTTTAGAAACTTGTGTCACGTTGAGCGCGGCTTGTGACGTACTAAGAAACTGTGTACTTACGTCATCGAAATCAGTACATAATTAATTTTATGCTTAGTGTGAATCATATATTGTATACCACACAATAGTTTCCAATGTAACAGTTGGACGATGTTACTTAATTTTAAAATGGTTATTTAAAAACGCGTTCGTTCCCAATTCTTAATTTGCATCAACTTGATTTTGACTTTCACTAAGTGTATGATGAAATAAAAGTTTTAAATTTAAATTTTTTATTCCTCTATTACCCTTAAAAAGGGCACTGCACTTCTATACAATAGCTTAATGTCGCGTTGACGTAAGAAATGTGAAAGATGATCTCAAACGCTGAGCTCGGCTGAACTAAGTAGGTACTCATACAGTCTGTTCAGCAAAATTGTCTCTAAATTTTTAAGCTTAGTGTTCACATAAATTTAGATTATGTTAAGAAATTCATAGTCGAGTGCGCTTATGCTAATGTGACAAGATAGCTAGCGGTCAGTCTCACTAGTCTGGGGAGGTGGGGGCAGATAAGACAAGTGCACTGGACTTTAAAATAATCACGAGATTCATATTAAGTATGAAAAAAATTATTGAATTGTTAGAAATATTTTAAACAATATAATGAAAAATGAAAAGTCAACGAGTAGTTAACCAAATAAATATGAGTACATACTTGCCTTTTCAAATTCTCAGAAAAATCGGTCGATTATCAAGGTATTTCCATGATATCCTAAAACTCTTCACTATAATAGCTTAAGCACATGATAAATTTTCATCAAGTGGTAATAATAATAAATATTAATTACGTGCAAGTGAAAATTTCACGTAGAACCTATTCTCATTACGAAATTGTCGTAAAAACATTTAATGACTAATATACCAAAGCATATTCGGAATGGTGTTTGTTTGTAACTGCTATAAACCTGATTACGACGACTTTAAACGTAAGAAATCAGTTTGTGCGGTACACTCGCTTGTTGCAGTGTGTATAGCCGTTTACGGGTTCCTTTGTTTAAGTGTTGTGAGCTCGGCGAGTACTTTGAACGAGCGAGGCTGTATTTTCGCAAGTAATTCCAGCCTTGATTAAAATATTTTATGAGCAGTACACCGCTCGTCACCGCCTCGCAGCCTTTTGTTCTTCCAAATTCGACATTTAGATAAATTGAGGCCTGTATTTACGCAGCGCAGAGTTGAGTCGTTATAAACTAATGGATGCTAGGTGCTTAGAAGGAACAATAGGCCTAAACAACGCCTAAGTGTCTTCTATCAAATCTCCACCATTTGTACAAATGTTTTATGTAATGGTTTTTGGTTTAGTGTTTTTTCTTGCACTGTTTTGTTCAAATTTTGGCATTCTAGACCGCAAATTTTGTTGTACAGTAGTATGAAATCTCTGTTTAATTCATTATCAAGAATAAGACTCGAATGGCTGCCACGTTGGTCGAGCTGTTGTAAGTGCGACTGCCGATCGGGAAGTCCTGGGTTCAAATCCAGGGTCAGGTACTATTGGATTTTTCTAATTTAGAATTTCTCCTAGTGACTCGGACTCTGGATTCGTGCCCGGTGTATAACAATAGGCTCAGCACCTATTCCATGGGACTTAAACGTAACTAGTGAAACGTCGGGGTTCACTGCATTCCTCTGCCTACCCCTTCGGGGATTAGAGGCGTGAAATTACTGACGCTTAATCCTGCGAGAATTTAAGGAAAGGCAATTTATTATTTTAAGGAAATTGATGTACATATAGTTTATATTTTGTCATATTATTTTTTTTATGATTACATACATTATGCATAAAAATAGTATGTCACTCATTACTCTTACGATTTTATTTCATTGAACTATTTCGGCCAAACATCAATTGCCCCAAAAATTTTACGCATAGTCGTAAATTCGTGGGTCAGTTGGCTATAAATTGAATCACGTTTCGCGTCAACAAGCAAAGCCAGCGCCCACAATTCAGTTAAGTCAGTGGACCTGATGTACAGTCGCAATAAACACAATATATGGTGCATCCGATTGGCAAAAGCGAGGTGGTGCAACTCACCCGCACGTCCTCGCTTGATGACGTGAATATCAAAAAAATTGCTCCACTTGCACTCCAATGTGTTACCTCTTGATTTCCAACGATTCGTTTTAATACAAATTGCACAGTAATATATAACGTCTTAATACATTTTGTAAACATTTAAAAAATAATACCTATGCGAATGTTCGATATGATGTCCCAATGGAACCTTAAAGATTAAAAATCGGTGACTTTATCATATCAAGCACTCGGTAGTGTTTTGTTGAGAGAAATCAATTAACAGTACTTTTTTCAATAAGATGATAGATAGCACTGTAGG
>DWEE01001415.1:0-13433 GCA_018245755.1 Parelbella macleannani
ATCTTCAGCTCTTCGCATCCAACCACTGCCAGCTACTTTGCGTATATCGTCACTCCACCTAGCTGGAGGGCGTCCTACGCTACGTTTGCCAATTTATAATTTAATTATCTTAAATAACCGAGATAAATGAAAATCTGCAGCAACTCCATACATGAGAATGTCACAGACGAGACGGTCTTCAAAACTAATTAATTATATCATTGCCAAACAACCAAGAAACCACTGCGTTTTAGTTATCAGATAATGTAATGATTTTGAAACTGTCTTACAATTAGTCATACAAAACAACATTGTGGAAACAATTTGCAATGTTTTAATTAGACGGTAGGTTTGTTTTGTCATTTATCTGCTATACTTGATTACATTAACGCTATGTATCGTGACGTGTTATGGATCTGTCACACAATCGGTGCCGTGTTGTAAATGTAATATGATCTGAATGAAGAAGTATATTCTTCATATTCATTAAATATACATAATATATTATTTTCACTACTGTACAGCTTTGCCATTTATAATAGACATTCGTGACTAATGTAAAAATGGTCATAGTACGGTTACAAGTAACACAACGAATGATAATTAATCATTACGAAATTCTCTGATCAGTGGATTTAGCTGGTGCAAACTGATTCCATCCGGTTTTCGATACTCCAGTTTTATGGGGCTTTGTCTGTATTGCATACAGCTGGCTCCAAAGTCTGAATAGTAAGTATTATTATCGTAAAATGTATACATTGGTAAATTTGGTTGAGAATTTTCACGAATCTAAAACACGCAGAAATAAAAATTATTAATAATTTCATACGATTGCTTGAAATTTTAAGCCAAGAATTTTACCTTTCTTACGGAGTTAATACAATCCACGTTACACATCTGGACTATAACCGAAAACGTGGAGCTTAAACAAAGACCGGTTTTTTCACGCTCTGGTTGATCTGTGTGCGTTTCTGAATGTATTATCACGTCCATATATTACGGCCATACTTGTGTTGGTATATAAAACAACAATAATACACGACGATAAAAACTTTTTGTAGACACGAATAAGCCCGGTCTATCAGTAGTTATGCCATATTATTGACTGCTTCGTTGGTCGAGTGGGCGCAAGCGCGACTGCCTACCGAGAGGCCCTGGGTCGGATAGGTGGGTCGGGCCAAGTTGGGTTTCCATAAGTTGAAATTTACAGTAGCAGGTCAGAGTCTGAACTTGTTGATGTTATGTAGTAATAACATCATTCTCTGTTCCATGTAGGGACTTCGTAACTGGTGAAACGTAGGAGTGTATTACACTTCTCAGTTTACCACTTGTGGGAGATACAGGCGTGTAAGAATATAATTCATCAAAACTATCATTATGTAGCATTATAATGATAGTTCTGATGAATCATATTCTTTCTGATGAAAAAGATTTAGGTGTGTGGCTTTTATTCTTATAAAATTAGGTGCCGTGAAAACAATTTTGATCATTTTTTGATATTTTTAGTTACTGATCAAATTATTAGGGTCTTGATGTATCCAAATACAGTACTCACGTAGTATAAATTAGAACTTATATTTGCGCATATAGTATGATGTTTCGTACAAAACAAAATTATGCATTTTGCATAAACCGTGTAGTTTGTAGAAGGTCGAAGCGTAAGAACTCTACAATGACATAACAGTATCGAGAGTTTTTGCAGAGCTACGTGACAGGCGGAACTGACGTTGAAGTGTTTTATTCTTATAGAAACTTCAACATTACTTACTTTTAGGTCATTTTAAGGCGGGTATTAAATAAATTTGTCGATTAATAATAATTGTGGAACGTCATCTTAATGTTTATCTGACATTTGATAGACAGACCAAACAAAGATGTGAGATTTTTTAAATAATCATCAGTGAAAGAATATATACATAATATATATATAATATACCTACATATATCATCATCATCAGCCTAAGTCCATTGTTGGCCTAGGCCTCCCCTGAATGGTTCTTAACCATAATCGCTGTATTGGCACACCTGTAGCTACTTCTAATTACGTACAACATATCTTTAAAGATTCATTCTTCAAACTACTGCTCTCGTGTGTAATTTCCATTTATATGTAATATTGCTTTATCATATTGTAACAGTAACGCGACCTTATACGAGTATCTCTTAGTTCTCAGAATATTTTCACACTCGCATCACAATGCGGGTCGCGGGTTTTTAGCAGAATTGCACGTGTAAAAGTTCTCAAGAGGAAACTATATGAACGTTTCAGAGGTCGACAACAGATGGCACCACGTGTTTTCTGAATCACCGTAATACAGTTTTGTGCACAGTTCTTCCCCAAAATATTTTGTTTCAAGACCTCCAATTGCTCCAGGTGGACTCTTGTTGCTCCTTTTTATAACACAGTCTGAGTGTTGTTTTATTTGCTGTCTGAACCTAAACTACTGTACATGTGTGTTAAAATCAATGAGGCAATACAAGTCTCTGTTCATAATTTGCAAACTTCACCATTACTTTCCATATTTCCGCTGATAAATGGTAGCACGCACTGTGTTAAATATGTACATTTGTCACGAGATCCATCACTTCCGTAATTTGTATTAAACTGAAATATAATCCCATCGAAGACTAGGCATAAATAACTGTATAACTTACCTAACACCTATATATTCCTTTGCTACTTAGAAAATAATAAAATAGAACCAATTATATCGCACATTAACGTTATTAGTGATTTTCCCTTAACAAAACGTTCACTTCTTCAGCAAACAAGTACTTTGGTTAGGAGTAAAAAAATACGAATATAATAATACTTGTACTACGTAGTGATCTAACGATGTAGTTCATTGCCCTTGTTTTGGAAGGTTTAGTTTCAAATTTACCTTGAATTTTATTTTGTTTCAGGATGTAATCTGAATACCTATATAGACGACTGTTTTGTATTGTTGATTCTCAGTAGGAGTCCATATAACAAAAGGTACACCTACCAAGTTTAGATCTGCATGTCTTATAGAAACACGTGATAAGAATATTTAACGGCCGCGCTAACCTCATTAAGAGATGATTTTCGTAAAAGCCGTTTTTTGCAAATGCCTTCTTGGTAAATGGGACGTCTCTGCCGCAAGTCTTGTAGCTTCGGAGAACTCGCGATGAATGTATAAATGGATGACTTTTCGCTTGAACATATACGTACATGCATATCATAACTTAAACTGAATGATTGTTGGTTCTTAGCCTCCCACACAGCTCGCAGAAAGTTCGAATGTTTAGCGTTTTCATGAACAAATCAGTAGGCGTCTTAAACTCTGACACTCAGAGCACATTAAGAGGCCATGTATTCTATTGGTTAGTAACTCTTGACTTCTGATCCAAGAGTTGTGGGTTCGGTTTTCACTTGGTATTTATGCGGTGAGGGCATGTGTTTCTTCTGTCTGGGTGGAAAAAAAGAAATACCTGTACTAGTGTGTATTATTTAAATATGTTTAATGCAGCAGCTGCCCGCTTACCACACACAGGTTCTGCCTAGTTTATGGTTGAAATAATCGTGTGAAAGATGTCTCAAGAATGTTATTTGGTATATTTATTGAGAAATTGAACAACCGGCACATTTTATAGGTATTTCAAAGATATGCACTATTCTAAATATATTGAATCGATAAATTTAACTCTTATATTAAAACTTACTTACCTTTTTATATATTATATATTCGTTAAATATATCTCTAGCAATCATGTCAACGCCACTACTAAGCAGGATCTACTGACATTTTAGTATAGACATAACTCGAACAATGAAAGGTTGTTTAAAATATTTATGTAAAATTAAATTTAAAAATAAATATTTATTTAAGATTATATGACAAAAAAAGAGATATAAGAAATTAAATATTAATTGGGTATAACTTTAGTTTCCTCGTAAACAAACTCGTGAGTACCTAATACAATAGAAAAAATTGTAAGGCTAACTGTTCAACAGAACAATTATAGAACTATGATTGTAAATATCAATTTATTGGTAACTATGTATAAATATGTATACATATTTATTAGCGTTTTCCTGTTACCTATATAAAAATGAAGCAGTGATTATAATTGTGAGTAGCCATTATATTATATATGTGTAAAAAATCTATTGATCGACGCATCAATTATGTTCTAGAACGTTCGACCTTACGTGTAGGCTTGATAAACGTAGGTTATTGTATAAGGCTATTGTATAAGCCGTTTCTGAGGGAAATCCATTATAAATAAAAAAGGCTAATTATTATATACAGATATGAAAATTGTAGCCGTGCTAACAAATTGTTATATAATAGTAACAAAAGTAATGGACAGTTGTAGGTCAATATATATATCTATGTACTATCGTTACGGCATTTCTCTTTATCGCATTTTATATAATATATTCGAACGGAGAAGTAATGCATTATCTGTTTACCCAATATTAGGATGGAGGAATACCAATGTCTATTGTAGCGCCATTGACAGTTATCTTTGAATATGTAATTTTATAGGATAGGCTTAATTTTTGTAATGCATTAAACAAAACAAATAGCTTTGAAAATATCTTTACGCCCAAGTCCCACTAGGGCGGCGTCCAGGCAACGCGTCGCGTCACATTTTGAGGGCGACGCGCGGCGATGCGTAGTGATGGAATAAATTAGATAAAAATCAAAGGTCGAAATAAGGGTGCCGTCGCAACGGCGCTTATCGTCGCGCGCCACCGTGCGTCGCCGCACGTCGCGAATGGCACCACAGAAAGCAGGCGAACGAGCGCGTTTGATATTTTCTTTATATGTATACGTTATATTCTGTATACGTTAGACGTTTTATTTATATAAGTCCATACGATAGAATTAATAGTTAATAATATACATTTTGCACAATAATTAATAACCTCTTGAATTGCAATATTTTGTTCAATTTCATTACGAAATTTTAATACTACCTACTGGCAAGAATTTGTATTTATTGAAACCTGTTCTACGAATATAAGTTTCACAACATGATGTGTTAAATTACGCATAAAATCACGTGGCAGTTTTATTGTAAATTTTTGCAAATTTAATTTATTCAGTGGATATTTCAAAATATTTTCACGCAGGTTTCCATCGGCACGTTGTGATTCACGTGCTGAGACAATAAATTATACTAGGTATATATTATTATACTAAATAAATATTCATTATCTGACATAATTAATTAGTTTCAATAATGCAAATTAATTATATTCCAAAAAGAAATATCATTTGAATAATATCAACAATTACCCACTTCCATGTGGCCGGATAGTATGAATAAAATATGATAATATCTGAAAAATGAAGGTTAGTTAGAGATATTAAATATGTTAAATTAAAACCATTTAAGTTCATATTTCAACACGGGAATGAGAGCAATGTGAATAGTGAAAAATGTCATGTACACAAACGTACATATTTTTTGCTACAGAGACTAGTAAAGGAGCCAGCAGTACACTCTAGTGGTCGCAGTTAACTATACTATTTCGAACCTAAATTAAAAATTTCAAAGTAGACTGCAAAAAAGGACTGTCAATGTCATTTAGTTAGTTAGTGTTAAAAGGACGTTGGGATACGTTTCATTAAAATATATACAAATGAACTTCGATCAAACAGCCCGTACCTGCACGTTTCGCACAGAAATTACAGATTATCAAAAGAAAACTGAAGCAAGGAAATCTGTGATAATTCATTTTTCGACCATTTTAGCACCATCCAATGAGCACTCAGCTCGGCCGTTCCATGAGCGTACGGACACGGCTACTTTTTTACACACGTCTAAAAACTGCTCGGGAACCGGTCGGCCACGGTTTCTCTCTTATAGAATCAAAGCCTGGTTTAAAAATAGACTCGACCACGTCATTCTACGTGCCACGTGACACGACCGTCGGGGTGACCGCCGCGACTGGAAACGGCTTATCTGTGTTTAGTAATAAGTTAAAGTTGTTTTACGCTATTAAATCACGCCTGGTTTCCCGAAGGGATTGGCAGAGCAGTGTAGTACACTTCTACGATTTACCGATTATGTTAAACTCGCTATGGAATAGGGAGTGAGATATGTTCCACCATGGAATAGAGGGGTATCTAGGTATATTTAATTTCATTATTAACAATGGATTTCCGCCAAAACGAGTCTGACTTGAATAATAGTATCTAAGTTTTTTAATTATTTTATTTTGCAATTTCATGTTTCATACGTGCCATTGCGTAAAACATCCCAAATGATAAAGTAATTGCATCGCATGGTTCGTCATCATTTTTGTAACTCCTACAATTTGGAATTATAAATGTTTAATACTAACGAATTTATGGCAACTCTCTGCAGTCATTGCAAAAATCTGACTGTAAACTTTGTACGCCAGACGGTTGCGGTCAGACCGTGTGAAACCCTCGTCGAAGAAACAGATAGATATGAAACACCTACCTATAACGACCACACATCTCTTCCTTCTTCTTTAGTCTATTGCAAGTTTCTTTTGAATATAATATTATTCGAATTTCCTCAAAGTGACCACAGCTTCCTCGCATTATTTGTAGTTCTAAACGAAAAAAAGAAAAACAAGATAGTTACGGAGAAGTGCGCGTTGTACGTTCACTGCTTACTTTCCATCTGCTTGTTACACAAAATGTCCCTAATTACTTTTCAATTGTCTCTAAATAATTAATTAGCTTATAGCTACTTATTTCTTGCGTTTGCGTTGCGTTTATAAGACGTTGCAATAAAATTATCACTTCATTGTCCATTTATGAGACTATTAAACATTGGATATTTTACATTTTAAAATACGATAGTCGATTACTGTAAAGTTATTAATTTCAAGAAACTATGATGTTTTAAAGTTTAGCCAAGTACTTGTTTGCCAACAATATCTTTAGTTTTATTCTCCGTACATTAAGTATATTGTTACTATCATATGCAATACCGCCAGAGATAAACGAATGTAACCTGTATCTCTACTAGAGTTTCAATCAAGAGTCGCATTAATTTTAATTAAATTATATACACATAAATATAATATATACATATTTGTACTGGGTTGGAATTGAACCCATTAATCTCGGCGCAACAGGCAGAAGTACGCAAGACGAATCCTATATGAGGATGAAACAAATACTATAATGTTTACGTTGATTTATGCTATAATTGTAAAAAAATCATTATTCTCACGGCTAAAGCTAAGAATAGAATTTAATTAATAAAAACATGATGATAAATTATATTGGCCTATTATCACCAACGCATGGCATCTTTTGTTTATCTTGCTCTAGCTTTATTTGTTATTTTATAAATTGAATAACCACGCCGGTGTCCGAAACACCTGATTCTGTTATCAGCAAATATCTGATATATTTGGTCAAGCCAGGTGGATTTTGGCCTCCATCCGTTGATAATCCTAAACATTGATATTTGGTCTCCATCGGTGCCAATGCATGCTGTGCGTTGTAAGCAAAACTTGCAACGACCGCGATAATCAATAACACATGATATGAAAACAACGTAATAGAAAAACGAGTAATGTTCGCTAATGACGAGAGTATGTCCGTGACGCTACGACACACCCGTCTTAACACGGCAAGTACACACGGTAGCTGTGAGATCAACATTATAAATTTCAATTACGTCATAAGTATTTATCACTTATTGTTAGTAGGTAATGCAATAAATAGCCGAAGAATTGATTTTATGTTATTACTAAGGAAATGTTGTACTTAATTCTAAATCCGATACGACTGTTGTTTCCATGATATTAAGGAAAACAAAATGAGGTTTTTGAAGATTTAATGTATTCTTTTATTCATATCTACACATATTCACTATACGTCGCCTGGTATAAATCAATAATTTGTTTATTATCGTATTTGCTTTACATTTTGAAGACTAGAACAGGTTCATTGTTTCTCGAGTTTCCTTGAGCGCCCTTTCCTGTTGATATCAGTCTAATAAAGACAGGGCTATTATGTTTACTGGTTTTAGAATTAGGCAAATACATATGTTGCCAATTGCCAATGAATTCTAGTGCCGTGCTAAACAAAGCTTTAGAGAATGCTGTGTTAACAGGCCGCAGTGCGCGGCATGTTCATGAAGAAGATTAGCTAACTAATGAGAGCCACATGAGAGCGCACCAACGTAATTGGAGATGAAGCTGTTTCCATGGCCGAAGTTGATCGGATTATTGCATACTCAATACCACCAACAAGTACTGGACAATATTGGTAAGGAAAGGACCTAATACAATGAAAATAGTACCAGCTGATTCCAACCTTTTGCTATGTACTGCCACATTGCCAGTCGTACTTCCATATCTATTAACTACATACCGGACTAGATGTCTATAAATAACACGATTACTAAAAATATTAGTGAAAGCTATTGCTTCAAATACCAGTTCGTTTTTAAACCATAATTAATCATAACATTAAACAATAGCAAAAAAACTAATAACATTTTTCTAATCGCCGCGATTCTTCCAACAATCCTAGAAACACGTATGCACTTCTGCAGGGAAATGGGTCTGAAACTTGCGACTCAATATGTATAAAACGTAGGCATAAAAATACTGTAAAATTTTTAATGTAATAAAATAAGATGTTGAATGCGCATTAATTGGCGTCATCAAGCAATGCTCTTAAGTGTCACTAAGGTGAGCACGTAGTGTGGCGCAATTGTCCTTAAAGTCTTGAAGTCACGTGTTTCTTTCATAATAGTTCGTAATAAAATCTGCATAGATTTGCATACTAGTGCTATGAATTTATGCAACAGGAATTTCCGATGAAATCTAAAAATTTAAAGCAATTGAACTCACTATACGATGTACCCTATCAGTAGGAACTTATAGTAATGAGAAGATGCGACAGTCCTTTTAGTTTTGTTCCAAAGTGTGACTCGTTATGTCTATACATTGTATTTCCCTCGAGTATCACCCAGAGAAGATAACGTGTAAGTCTTTAGAGAGAGAAAAAGTCTGTAACAGTTAAAAAACGAGATAAAGTGAATGAAGAAACTTCGACAAGTTTCAAGCAATTCAATTTGTTCCAACCTTCGAGACAAATCGATTCGTGCGAGCCTTATCCGTTGGTTTGCGGCAAATATCGATAAACGTTAACGTAATAAATTAATACTCGAAGCCTGACAACAGCAGCGCCTTTTGTGCTATTGAGTCAACATCTAGAACTGGTTTGTCGCACGTAATATACCTACGCATTTGGTCGGTCAATACACGGGCAACCGACCAATTTACATAGGCAAACTTCTCGCTACATTCCGCACTGGCAACGGTCCTTTTGCAATTGTCACCTATAAGTCCTGTCGAGGTTTCAAAAGGAATGTGATCACGCCACCGCTTTACATAATTTACGCATAAAACACGAGGATTGTGGCAAGGGTTTGGTATAATGTTAAATATCTTATTATACACGGATATGATTGGTTTCTCCAGATCGGCGCTACTAAGTTACGATATGGTTCAAGAATGACCTTGGCAAGTCAGACTTATAAGTTGTTGAATTAGATGCGCCTACTCAAATAACATGTTGGAAGAAAGAGTTAAGAAACAAAGTGGAATAAACGCTTGAACTAAAAAAAATCTCAACAGTTTCATTTAATTCCAAAGCAGAAATAAAATCGCAACTGCTGATCCGTGTAACAGGACGAAGTTGTATCGCAGTCATTGTCACTTCCTATTGCGAAACAATTACATTGCGATAAGGAAATGGTTTTCAGTGAACGAAAGCCGAAACATTACGGTGAAGTGGAACATTCTGACGTAAACGTAGTATCGCTTATTCTTAACCTAGATGACTAAAGTCGTAAATTCAACGTTGATAAGACGCCTTTGTCACCACGGTGACGTCTGAAGAACATTAATGAGATCGTGAGCAATTCACGAAATACGTATTAAATAACCGATAAGGTAATTTGTATGCTACAAGATTAAATCACCCGCAATTAACAAAATGAAGTGAACTAACAAGAACGAAAACTCTCGCGAGCGCAGCTATTCAACAAGTAATCCAGTATTGTGATGGTCGAAGAGGTCCAGAAACAACAACCATTGGTGATGTAAGAATCACTTTCCTGAACAGTTACAATAATTCCATATTTAAAGAATATTTGAAGGAATTCATCTCTGGATCAGCATGATACAGGTTTATATGTATAAGAAGTGGAATCCTATTTGTCTTTGTGTACATTAAAAATACAATAACGGTGAAAAGGACTAACAATTGAAGTCACGTGTGATGTTAAACATCTTTCTTATAAAAACGCAGCTGCTTACCTACTGCTCATGTAACAAAGGCTGAACTATATGCGCACATGTGCAGCTAATTACATGCGTGTACCTGACTCGTTATGCACTGCCGTCACGTGTAGTCAACGGGGTTATACAGCACTAACTGTATATACTATGTAATGTAGTATATATGGCCTTAATCCTGTCATTCTGAGACGCTAGACGAGACCGCGTCTAACAGCGCAACGACAAAAGGGTCGGATAAAGGCGCTATTATTAAAAAAGGCTTCGTTTATGTCACTATTGGACTTTATTAACCTTGTAATTTGCAAAGGATGACATTTTTCACTTCCCGTTAAATTGACATGCACTTAGACAATCGCTCATTTAAATTACTAAAAGATAACGTAGGAGAAAATATGAAAGTAGGTGTTTCTCTCACGTCTTTTAGTACTGTATTGTATCTAGACCACAAAAGAGTTAATTATCGTTCCTCTATATATATATATATATATGTATATAAATGATTCTCGTGTGAGTTTAATTATGCTGTTAAGTCAATATTGACTTTATGCGGATTTGAAACAAATACGTGTCCGGTAATAATATATACAGAAAACTTTAATTAGAAAGTATGAGTAACTAAAGTTATTTTTTCTGTTACTATTCAATGGAATGTTGCTATTCTGTTGCTATTCAGACAAATGATTCACGGTAATGACAATCTGATGATAAATGGGCATCGTGGCTCGTAACATCATGGACTAAGGTGTGATAATTTTAAAAGTAGCTTTAAATGCTATTTTTGAAGTAGGTACCTTGTATCACTACAACAGAGTACAACAACAGAGGGAAGTCTGAAGCAGAATTTAATGTCTTTCGGGAGTAAAACTAGGTAGGTAATGTCCAATTCGAAACTATCTTTTCATTCCTACTGAACATGAGCACTAAAAGTTCTCAAGTTTTTTTACGGATCCCAACAACATGTGACACGTACCTAGTCTCGTGTATATAACTAGTTTTTAAATGTCAACAGGACATAGGTACAAATCAACGATTCGAAATTTCTAACCGTCTTATACAACTTAAATATTGCTAACGATACGAGCCATGCAGAAACCGGTAACTGCCAGACTTTATAACAGCTATAAATAACAACTAGTCGTGTCTTTGCTGTTTTAATACTTACGAAATTAAAATTGTTACCTCTCTTACATACCTAACAAATATGGCAAACTGGACAAACGATTCCAACGGTTCCTTGATTAATCGACGAACTTTAATATACATTGGAGGACAAGACCATTGAAAAGAGAACTATAGATCTGTTTGCAAGCCTAAAAGTCACTACCAACAGCAGAGTATAATGAAAAAAAGGAAAACCAGTTCTAATTTATTAGATTACCAGACATGAAGTCCAGATCGCAGCAAGCGATATATAAAAGAGCATAATGTTGGGTGTTTTAAGAAATATCCAATACTCTTACGAGTACATCGTACATTTATTTATTTACTCTGTACTTACTTTCAAAGTAAATAAATGTACGACCCGTGTATGAAACTGTATATTCACATCTTGAAATATAAAACATATATACATTGTAATGGTTTGTTCTTGGGTTTGCGGTAGCACATAGCTCTATGGTCGCACATGACATATTACCTGATTAACTCCGGTTGTAATCGTTAAGAAACAACCGTTCTACCATAAAAGCTTTTAAAAGCATTCCATTAATATCCAATAGACAGATAAGTTAGCCACTATTCCGAATCTCGTTCCATCATTCCGCACCGGAGAGTCGTGATAAAGAATTCATGGTGTAATAGCGAGATAGATCCGTGAACAACATGAGGACGCAAAGAGGATTGCGACCGTTGGTAATAAATGATCAAGTTTGATGTGACTTAACTTACCCACTATAAAAAGAAGCAACGCTTCTTCACCACTAATATCTAATAATACTATCTTTGACACAGAGGACGTCATGACAAAATCCGACTATACTCGTATATATATGTCAATTAATTTAAGCAAATATACTAAAGCCATACGAATGATCGAAAGTATCCAAAGAAATCCATAGAAAACGATCGTCGGATAGTTTTTCTAAAAATTTCGCAACACCATGCAAATCATGCAGTAATAAAAATGAAATCTAAATTCACAAATGTAAGTTCCGATTCAATGAAATACCTCGTCATGATTTCACTAACGGATTAAGAAGCATTTAACCTCGATATGTCATGAGTTGGCACGTATGTTGGACCGTTACATTGGTTTAACAGAAGGCAAATATTAATTCAGGTTGCTTATAAACCGAGCAATGAATAACGCAGTGTTAGGAATTATTGATATTTTTCCAGTGGAACGAGTAGGCGCCACTTTCTCTGAGATGACTAATCACTACATGCTATTTCTGCTGTTGTATTTATATTGAGGCTTTAGTGCCAATGATGTTATAGCCGGCAATGCATAAATGAGGACAATACTTGAGTTATCTTTAGTGGTAGGTTAGTAGCATATGAGCATATAGAATAGTGAGAGTATTCACAAGTGGCCATTGTCGCCACACTTAAATTAGATTTGTAAGAGAAAGGCCGTAAAAAATTCACGACAAATTTATATGAGTTTTGAGAATTACAATACATACCATCCACCTTACATTTCAATAAATAATACGTAATAGTTCAATCTTACTATTCATCGCTGCTTTAAAGTTCGCACACATACCTGTAAATAGAAAGAATTGATAGATAGAAAACTCTTTATCGTTAACAGAGTAATTTCTTTCAGGAAATCTAAAAAGCGACTAGAGAAAGATATTGCAAAAAAAGAAGAAAAAGCTGAAACAACATTATTAGTAGGTACATATTACCAGTTGAATGTAGTCTAGAAGATACAGAAAGGTGACTATGAATATATAGGCAAAATAAAGAGTTATATCAAAAGATTCGCAATTTTTAATATTTGACTGTTTATTAGTGACTTTTTGAAAATAAGTAAAAAGCATAAATAAAAACTGCAAAAAACTTGAAGGTCATTTTTACTAATATAGACAGGTCTATACACGTTCCTTTTAAGTCAGTGATTCCCAACGTGGGGCGTACGCCCCACTGGGGGGCAATTTGGTATATGAGGGGGGCATTTTCGAATTTTTTTAGTTAAAATTACCCCCCTTACTAATGGAATTTTAAATTTTTG
>DWEE01001416.1:0-13431 GCA_018245755.1 Parelbella macleannani
ATACCGTGCTCTGAATGGCAGATATTGCAAATTGTGATTATAAGAAGTTTGCTAATCTGCCTCATTCTACGTCGCATCAGCCCTCAAACCACGTACGAGCAGCACGGTTAGCGGGATATATCATTTTAGAAGTAATTATCGTGTAATTAGAGCCTGTTGTAGGAAACTGAATTGTTCTTCTTTAGGTACATATTTGTTTTTCAAAGTAATAACCTATTCTAATTTTCATAATTTCCTTCGTTCTTTATACATTAATAATTAATTAGTTATTTTCGGTATTCAATGCTTAATAATTATTATGCATATACTCGTAATCATCATCATTAGTCATTGCAACGTTGCATTGCTAGAGACGGAACTTCTCTTAGAAAAAGGCTTGAAGTCTATAGTTTACCTCGCTCTAGCTGTACATGAGTTGGCAAACTTTATACACCGTAGAGAACATTATGAAGAATACTAAAGCTATGTTTGCTCACGATGTTTTTCTTCATAGTCAAAGTAAGGAGGAGTGTAACACAAGGTTCCAACAGTTATGAGTGCCATGTAATAGGGGACGAGCCTATTGTTTGCAAAAGCCTATTGTATTTGTCGCGGCTGCCCAGAACCAGTGACCACTTGTCACAGCCAGCGGTTTGTATATGTGTTATTCGCACCTGAGGCTGCGTGGACCGTGCAATACAGATTAATATCGGGATTAGCCGGCGCTGTTGACGCTAAAATGGCGCTTTTTAAATTGAGCATCTAGAAACTTCTTTAGGAAATTGAATTGACATATCACGATGAATGTAATAGCTCGTTTAAGAATCTTTATAACGTATCATAAAAGAAGCACATCCTAATAAGATATTTGCATATGTCTTTGCAGCCGTTGTCTTGCACTGCAGTTTTGTGCGGTGGGAGTGGGGAACAATATTCAATTATTATTACATCATCACACCGGATGTCATATGGGGTAAACAGATAGCACCGAATGCAATATATGTTTCCTTACGAATTTGACGTGGTTACATGTATAGACATGATAACGTGCGTCCGGTGTACTGACATTTTAGCTGCCCCGCGACCAACCCCCAAACGCGCGGCTGGTCCTCAGATGTTCCTAAGTCCACGGCCGTGACAAATTTGAATAACAAACAGATGACCGCACATTAACCGCAGGTGGCTGAGGGCTTAAAGCGCGACTTGAGTTTTAATTTCCTTAATTTTATGTGATGACCATTTATTCATACTAATATTGTAAACGAACAAGAAGATCTACCTGTCTTTTGCGTTTTTGTGACATGATTAAACTGATTTTGTTAGAACTTTGTGTGGAGATAGGTTAGGCCTGAGGAAGGACGCTAGCAGCTTATATGTAGCACTTTTTTATTCAACCTCAAGAGCCGCAATATTAACAAAACAATAGAAAATAAAACCTCATTTATAAATTTCTATTTAGTTCAAAATGTAATTACATTAATTCATACAATAATTTATATTACAAACACAATAATACAATCATCGTTAAATTACTTTTTAATTGCTCCTTAACCATAGACACTATACTACTTATAACGCTATAAAAAAGTCTGTAAGTTTAACTTGACAGAGTTATAAGGAGTCCTCTTTAAATTCAATCGTATATTCACCTATTAACATTTGTCCCTTACATAACAACTACCTTAACTTCGCCGCGTTCACTCGAAACGTTCGGTAAAACCGCACTGGTCCTGTGAAAATAGTCTTTATTTTCATGCTTTTATCCGGGACAAGTTGCAAATTGGATTGCAAATGAGTTTGGAACTTCCTGTAACTGAAACTGGACTGGAGTGAGACAGGGTAGCCGAAAACTGTGTTACCAATGCGACTCTAAGCGAGTTATTCGCGGTTGGCTGTTAGAGCGTCAGTTGTTTTTTGTGGTCAAAATCAACTAGAGATTATTTAATTAATTTGTAACACTAAATTGTGTCATATAAGTGATTACGATGTCTCTAATTTCGATGTAATTTTGCGTTAGTTTGAAATAGTAATCGACATGGAAACTTACAAAATATTACATAGTTTACATAGGCGTACATTACAAATAAAATATGATTAACAAATGTGCTGTTGTATTTTCTAATACATTTTGAATTAAGTTTGATTTGGGTTCGCCAGAATTTAGATAATTTTTTAACTGTAAATGGAATCCCTTGAATATTTTGTGTGTGACATTCGACGGTATAATTCGAAATACTCGACCTTCTTTGATTTCCAAAGTGAAAGTATCAGAAGTAGCGACGAAGTTGGTAAATTGGAGTCCAAATGAGTTTCGTTGGGGCTTTGATTAAAAGTTCAGTTCACAGTCGCTGTAAATGATTTCATATTTCGTTGCCTTTCATAGTTTTAGTCGCGTTTTATGAACACGGAATGGAAAATTTCGCCCCGTGGAATATTGCGTACATTGAAGTGTTTTGTGTTCCATGTAATTCGTCGTTGCGTACTTTTTTACACGAAATTCGTTTAGTGAAAAGTTAATTGAAAACTGGTGCAGAAATTTTGTTCGTATATTTATAAGCGAAATGAAATCCTTAAAATCGGTGACAGCATTGAAAAATCAAAAAAGTAACAATACTTTTCAAGTTAAAACCACCTAAATTATAAGATTAATTTGAAAATTTGTTACAGGTAATATTTGTACAATGGCAATGTTGTATAAAATTGTATCATAATTTTGTACTTAAAATTTGTCTTCACAAATATTTTAATTCTTACTAAATACTTAAGGTCCTGAAAGCAACTGAAACATTTCCTCCAATTCCATCCAAGCACTCATTGAAGCTATTTCGTGAGCCAGCTCACCACCGCGCGGAGAGCCGTTTTCAAATGTTTATAAGTCCAATCACTTTGTTAAATCCACCGTAAGTTTGAGCGGACCAGCCCGCGACGAATGTATTTCCTAATGTTGCTATACAAGGTGTTTTTTGGAGGCACTATAAACTTTACTACCCTCATATATGCTAATAAAAACTGTACTAGACATGTGACGATAATTATAGTGTATTTTCGACGTGCGGCTTACATTTCCAAATTAACAGAAAGGTGACTGCTTCGTATACAGGCTGTTGTTTAATCGAATCTCAAACGTAATAAATTTAATTGTTATTATGGAGGGAGTTGTGGTAATATTTTTGTTATTTTACAGCAAAGCATTCTTATATATCGACTGAATGTTATATTATCAAAATTACAGTGTGTGAAATGAAAGCACAATTTACAGATAACCATTTACGAGTACCACAATTTAAACTCAATCAATTGTAAGTACAAACTACGTTCCCTATAGTTAGAAATGTTGGTGTTTAATTCCACCCTGTGCACAGTTCGAGTTCCATCTAGTAATCCACCCCTGCGATCAGACGGACAGACAGACAACTTGTACATTACAGGACTTAGTAGTTGTTCACTGGTTTCCAATAGTTTGACGTACTTTGGGATTTGACACTCCCGGTCCACAAAGCGCTCTACATACAGTACACATAAATGTTCGTATATGTATGTCTTACAATTGAATAACTATTGTATAAGTTGGAGGTATGTACAATGATTAGTATTCGCTATTGGAAAACATTAGTTAATATACATTATTATTATTAATTGGTGTAACGAGTGTAACACTCTGCCTTCCTCTTCGGAAATTACAAGCGTGTTGTTACGTTTTTATATATAGTAATATAAATGACGTTTTGAAGACGGGCTAGTTGACCCGCTGTGGTAGAAATAGATATATGCAGTATCGATAGATTTACTATTAAATTACATTTTCATTCTACCCTCAGTATTCAGGAATTTATAACGGTACAAATTCAGTTTTTTTCTTTTAGTTATCGCATGAAACTGATTTGTTTGTGCTTTATAGAGGAAAGTATAAATTTTTCATACTATATTATGTAATATAACCGTTATGTTATGTAGTTGCAATGAATCATCAAAATTACTCGTTTCCCATAAAATTATCTCAATAAACGTGAATCAGACGAGGGCGGTTATAGATCAGCGAAACAATTTCGGCTCTTTCACCCCTTGATCATAGTTCCGGGGGAAGAAAATAAAAGCATTTATCTTTTGGTGATTGAGAGCTTTAGGTAACCTCCTTATAAGCCTCAGAAAGCTTTCGGAATGATTATTTTTAAAGGGAAAACATATAAATTAAAGTATGTAAGGAGGCTGTGATACCTACAGTTTTTATAGTCGTAACTGTTGAATTTTTTGCTAATTCTTTGCGATAATATTTTGCCAATTTATGATGATTTATCTTGATTGCCTTGTTGGACTTGTTGACTTCAAACGCGATCATTGATCGAGAAGTCCCAGGTTCGATAGTTCGGTACTCGGAACGGGTAGTACTAGGTATTTCTAACTTAAAATTTCTGGTAGTGGCTCGGAGTTTAGATTTGTGTACGGTATATAACAAAAGCGCATCTGTTATTCCATGGGACTTAAAACTGAACAGGCGAAATGTTGGAGTGTACTATACTTTTATACGTAAGTTTTTAGGCAACACTGGTGTGATTTTATATTACCTTTATTCATTTTATCTTTACAGAATTTTTGTTTCTATCATCGACCTTATCTTACTCTCGACCCTATCTTACTCGACCCTATCTTACTCTCCTTAAAATAAAGTAGAAGCTTAGTAAAGACTGGCTGGTATAATGATGAAGTGATTAGTGACATCGACGACTAGGTGGGCGTGTTATCGAAACCCACCCAGAAAAAATTTAGATGGGTATGAATGTTTGACCCGTGTTTGGGTGTACCACTATTTGTACAGGCATGTATTAAGAATTTTATCTGTCTATTTATTACTTGTCTAGTTACCACGGTATAAGCTCTATCTACCTTGACGTTATGTATAATATGATAGTGTATAAAATAAATCCCACATTATTGTTCTAATTATAAATATGATTTTACACCGATGACGACACAGACAACCGTACTGAGATTGCGACCGCTTGTCATGTTGCATTATTGAATATTAATACGCGCAATCAATTCGCGGCTATTCCTACGCTGATTATGAGTGTTCAGGATCGCCAATAAAGTATTAAAATTAACCGAAATCACCATAAATTTCAATATACGTCCGCATATCAATGCGCGGGACGGAGTGCGATTATCAATATGTGAAATGCGGATGCGGGACTGGAGTGCGATTATCAATATATGAAATGCGGATGTGGGCACAAATGCATACATTGCGGGCCGCAGTGTGAGCACGTTAATTAAACCGCGAATATTTTACCTCACACGCAGCTGTTACGGGTATTGAATTGAGTGGCATATTTTACTCGGACACCAGGCTGCCCATTAACATTTTCAATTGGATTTATTAATAAAAAAAACGGCTAGATGTGCTAGCCGTTGACGAGCAGCAGCGTAGGCTGGGAGAGAAAATGTGTTGTGCGATCCTAAACGGAATGACAGCGTGGGGATTACGAGCAAATATTCCATAAAAGAAGACTTTACACCCAGCAGGAGACTAAAACAGACTGATAATGAAGAAAAGAAATTTGTTGTCATAGTTATGGTAATATTTAATATTTCAAAGCTTTCGTAACTACAGTTCCGTTATATCATTATTGCGGTAACGGTAACTAAAAATTATTCGTAAAATGACATCACGCCTGTGTTTCTCCGAAGGTGTAGGAAGTGAAGTGCAGTGCCGTTTCACCTGTTAGACAACCAATGGAATGGTGGGTGAAACTATTGCCACATAATTCATAAAGAAAAACAAACACAGTACTAGAAACACCACGATATTGTACAGCTTGTTGCATTTTGAACGCTATTCAAGTCCAGACCGCGTTCTTCAGAGTGCAAATATTAGAAAAAGACAGGAAGCAAATCTCTCGAGAGTGGTCTTGTGCGGTTGTTACTTGAAGATAAATGTTTGTGCCGAGGAAATGTAATGTTTCGCTCAGAAATGGTAATACTTTTCCACTGAAAAATTGGTATTCACCTTCACTTCAAAGTGCATTTATTTAAAATATTTTGTTTATTAAACGAAAAATAATGAAACAGTCTCACCATATATTTCATTGTGGATTATAAAAGTAATTGGTGAAGTCACGTTAACAAATACAGTCATACTCAGAGACAAGTACACATAGGGTGTTCTGATTCTATTAGACTGAAATTAAAAAAATGATAAAAGCTTTACTTTTATCATTTTTTTACGTAAATTTATTTACTAGCTTTTGACGTAGACTGAAACGTTTTTGCATATTGCTATGAAAAATTCTATCTTCATCCCTTAACACTTTGCTCCTACATACATCATACGTTGGAATAACTAACGCTTCTATTACTACAAATAAGATGTACTGCACGTCGAGAACAAAAACAATCCAATCTGAAAAACCAGGCTGAAACTGGTATACGCCTGTTTTTATTCCAAGATGGATGTTCGAGTTGTGCGAACAAGTGCTACGTATTTCAAATGCAAAGCGGACCCGCTGTTTTATCTGCGAACGTTTTAAACTTTCGACGTAGGTGTGGTTTACAGAATATCGCGTGAATAATCATAATGTGTTCTTACTATTATTACTAGCGATTATGTTGATGTTCGTAACGTAACACCCTAAGTGTTAGCTAAGGAGTAAAGTGGCGTACTCAATAGCATTATCTTCTACTCAAACCTGGTGAAGCGTGGGAGTGTGTTACGTATACACTTCACCATCATCTTTGCATTAAAACGAGAAAATATTACCTACTTGGCACAACTGTTATTATCTCTTTGTTCCGTACACAAAACAGTTAGAAAGATGCATCAAGTTGTCATTAATAAAGAAATGGCGTTCAGATGAACGAAAGGAAGTATTTAAATTTATTTCCATCTCTTGTTCATTTCGTTACGTACGTCCATTTACAATGCCACAAAAGGGAACGGGGAAATGTAATTAAAAACTTCAAATAGAAACTAAGTTATGCATACGAATTAATTATTCATCGGCAAACAAATTAATGTTTACCCCCGTGTTTAACGAGTTCGCGTCATTGTTTATTAACAATAGGAAAAGCGATTAAAGCGAAGGTGTGGTATATTAACGCCTGTTGCCAAGGGGTGGCCAGGAGTGAAACATTCATTCGTAATGCGTTGGTGACAGGGAAATTGAGCTTTCATATAGACCGCGTAGACGAGCTACGCCGTAGACAGTTACGGAACTTATAATATATATTTCCAGCTGCTTCGTTGGTTCTACGATCTGACATCCTTCGTTTATATGTACCACCGAGTGTAGTCTCTCTCCGTTTATATTCATCAACATGCATCAATTTCGATGAGTTGTCATTCCGTCATAATTTTCAACATTTTTGTTAGTTGTTACTCTCTGCATATCTTGTACGGGACCTGGCTTAACGATACAATAATAACACGAGCTACGCCTTAGCAGTAATGAAGGTTAGCGTCCGTACCTACATTTTCTTTGTATCATTGATAAGAATTTTAATAGATATGACTGTTTAATTATAACCGGTTATAATTATTTCAGGAGTCTTTTGTATCAGTTAATACTATTGCAGTTTCAATTAACTAAAACTCTCGCTTTGACGAAGTGCCAACAGTAAAATTCTGCGTAGCATTACTATAGCTATCTTAAATTACTTTTTAACTTTTATAATTAAAATAAAGTTAATTTGAATCTGAGAACTGCTATAAAATAGGTAAGTCACTTTTTCAACGACGTAAAGATTGATAAGTTTTTGTAATTGATAGAAAACTAATCAAGAAAATGTAGCCAATAAAACCGATAAAGATTATAACTACAATTTAATTTAACTTACTTTTCCTTTCCATATTCAAACATTGTATTTTCAATTTTGACACTGTCTCTGGAATTATCTGCTCTGTGGTCGTATTGTAACTGCTTAATATGTAAAAGAGTAATGAATTCTATATTCAGCGTATGACACCCCTGTCAATTCAATCATTTTCATTATGGCCACGAACATTTCAGGTGCGGTAACGGTAAATATGCTGCTGTAATTATTTTTTGCAATAAATTATATTTGTCATCGATTGCCATAAATTGCAGCAACATTTTATGGCAATAAATTGCAGCAATAAGTTGCATTAAATTGCAGCAATAATTCATAGTTATGTGATTTTTTTTAAATGTACGAGATGAATATAAAATTCATGTATATATGTACATGCATACTAAACGAGTACAATAAAGATGAGCTATAAGGTCTCTATAGGTCTCGCTAATATCGAGTGTTGAGATCACGAAAACACTCCGACCTTTAAGTTTTTCCTGCATGATGATGTTTTCCTTGAACATGTACACATGCGTTGTTATCCCTAAATACACATATAGACGGAGTTGTTTTATAATATGGTAACACAAAAGAAAAAAACAACATCACGCCTGTACTCCCCGAAGGGGTGGGTAGAGAACTGACCCAATCCCATGACTCATCAGTTACTTTTACGTCTTAGGGAGTAGGTGGTGAGCCTATTGCCGTACACTGAGCACAGATCCATACTCGAATCACTACTAGAAATTCGAAATAAGAAACATCCAATGGTGCCCTACCCGGGATTTAAACTCAGGACTTCCTAATCGGCAGTCGCGCTTACAACCACTCCACCAACGAGGCAGTCACGTCATGTATAATGTGATATACTGTCAAATCGAAACAGTAACGCTTAAGCCAAAAATACTTCATAGCTACTTTCAAGACGTTTAGGAACAAGTATTGATGTATAAAACTGAAATACATTTATTGTTAAACTTTCGGATATTATAATTTTGACTACTATCAGTCTACGCTTTCGAAAATGCAATATGAGTCTGTCCTAATTTTTTAAAATCCATTTTTCTATTTTCACGCTTTAAATATTTCGGAGACCATTACATCTCTTTTATAATATACTATTCGTCCTTGTCGATCCAAAACAGGATTTCGAATGTCTCTTTTAGCAACAAACGGTAATAACAAATTAAATGTTGAACAGTGAGCGTCTGTATCGACAACAAAGTGATATAACTCGACATGTTACAGTGGCATTGAATGCCAGGCGGGTCGGCGCCATCACGCGGGCTTATTCTGGACCTTCATGTTATTACGTAACAACACGTCTGTAATCCCTAAAGTGGTAGGCAGAGGAATGTGGTAAACTCCCATGTTTCACTAGTTACGTTGACGTCCCACTAGGAAATAGGTAGTGATCGTATTGAACCTTCAAATAATTACTTGGGTGAATATATACCTAACTATATAACATTAATTGGAATGTAGATGACGCACGTCAGGTCTTTGAGGATGGAAATGCTTAGCGTTCTATGCTTTCTGCTTATTTGAATATTTGTATCTAATTAGACGATAAATAATAATTGCGTAAGAAAATGAGGTATTTTATTTACATGCAAAATAGTTGATGCTTGTCAATGTTTTTATTTGTGACGAATGCTCATTAATAAATAAAGTTAATTGCGTTTTGTACAATGTAATAAACATATGCAGAATAGCTATAGTAAGAAAGTGAGCAGAATGTGAAAAATTGTAAATGTAATTGAATAAATATGTTTCAAAGCTGATAATAAATATAGTAAGCCATACAATAAAAAGATTTATTTTTATCAGTGTGAATGTAACCTTATCAGAATAGCGCCGCTGCGCCAGGGACGGGTAGGTAGCTACACGACCCGAATTCTAAATTGCCTGCGTCGTTCTTTTGATCTGATAAACAATGCTCTCCAACTGCATGCACTGTAGCTCTCCATCTCTCTAACTGCGTGAACTGCAGTTTGACATTCAATATTTTGGGAGGACTAAGGGTAATAGAGGGTTGTTAAACACTTTGTGATGTAAGCTCATATGTTTGTTATATATTTGTATGTATACGTATACATTGTATCGCTGTTTACGTTTCATAATTGTAATATTGAAAACAGTTACCCAATGTACATACATATGTGTAAGAATGAGAGCTTTTTATACCACGCTTCGCCTTTGGCATGGCTCTTGACCACATCATATGCATTTTTCACTTTTTCTACTAATTTAGTATCATATTCAATGTCAGTATAGTTGCAAAACTTATTTTCCTAATCTGTTCCCCTGACTATTCCACCAAGTATCCTTCTAAACGTCCCTATTGAAACATACTAAAGGTTACCTTAACATACTATAATAACATACTAAATGTTATTTTACTTCTTTTGGGTACTGTAAAGTGAAATATTTTGAATGGAAGTTTCTATGGATTGATGGATGAATGAATCCGTCCCACACTGCGATGCTAAGGCCCTGCGTCAGGATTACGGGCCTCGAGGACTTCCTCTCTTCCCGAGCAGTTCTCATGGGGACAACTGAAGTTGCTGTGGATATTTGTGCCAATTGTGTCTTGTGCATTTGTGTTACCTTTGTGTCGACAATTCTCTGTACACCGCATTCAGCACTACCAATTTTCAGCGCAGGTACAATTTTAGTTCCCATTCCATCATTGCATAATTACCAATCATCTATTCAACCCTAAAGCTTTCATAGTTCATAAAACAGGGTACAGCAGAGACCGGAAGCTTCTGGAACATTCGGAATGCAAGCGTGCACGGCAGTGAAATATGCGAGCATATGCAAGCTACGTGCGCTGTCCTTGCCGGTGGCGAATGTTATGGTAATCTCGGAATTGTGAGCGGGAGAAGTTTATGAGTCGAATCTTCTACTTCAGCTAGGGTTGGCACAAGGCGAAAATGAGAAATTCTATAGGTAGTTGAAAATCAAAAATTGACTATTATTGACAATAAATCCCCGTGTGTAATAATTTTCTTGCCTGTTGTTAATTTGTTTACCTAATGACCTCTTATCTACTTATAGTTGCGTTTATAATTTAGTGTTAAATTAAAGTACACGTAAAAAGCTAAGAAAAAAACAGCAAAATATAAAAAGTTCAAAAATTATTTCGAATCGTTTCACCGAGGTGGCCATTTTAAGTTGTTTAAAACTTAGTAACTTAGTAACAATATTGAAGTGGGAAAGTTGTTGTGCCAACCCTAGTTTCAGCAAACTTGAAGTAATATTCGCCTTAAAGCGTTGTTCTCGTATGTTACGTAGTTTGTTCAAATCTTACATATGTTTTGCATGTACATACGTACTTATGTTGTTCGCTGTTTATTTATTCATCAATACCTGTGTTTACCATACGAGTGTACAAAGACGTGGATTAAAAAGTAGTAGAAACCACTTACCATTTCATCTGTTGCCCACTACCTTGTCATCTGCTACTCGTATCCATCTTTATTTGCGTATCTGTATACATGTTCTGTACACTATGGATATACTATACGTAGTTTAAAGATCTTTTTTAAAATATCTCATACATAATTCGAACATTTGAGAGCCTGTTTAAGCCGTTGAACTGTCTAAGAAGACTCAAGGCTTACACATAATAAAAAAATAATAATCTTATTACAAAAATATAAAAATCCGTTATAATCTATCTTATCAATTATATTCATCTCCGCGATATTTATTTTATAGAAAAGTAAGTTGGCGGTAATACATGTAATAGACCAAATAAAAATATGTATGATGGATCAAGTAAAATAAAAATAAATTTCACGCCATAGATATGTATATTAAACAGCTATACCTCCATAGATACGAGATATAACTGGCTAGTCGTAAGTTAAATACAGAACTCCACCCGTATTAATGGCGCGTTAGAACCATTGCTCAACATCGTCATATCTCTTCCGGTTGGTTTCTCTGCGAGGGAAGACGGGCGGTATCAATTATGTATACTTTGACCTGTTTGCGCGATTTCGCTTAGTGGTTGCTATTTTTCGTTTTACCTACGCGAGACTTGCGCAATGTACATATAAATAATTTATATTTAATATCATGTTTATAAATATGAAAGATTGTTCTGGAGCTGGATGCGGCGAGCTGAGGTCGGCCCGCGATAGCTCAGTAGCGGACTGACACAGGTTAAAAATTATGATGGTTTAAACTTTTTCCGTTTTGTTAAATTTATACTTTTGACAGCGACCAAAGTTGAACTGTTATGTTGAAGTTCTTTTTGGGTTTTATTAAGAATCAAATTAAAAAAAAAAAAATTTTATAAAATAAACTGTAATGAGGTTTACTTAGGTTCCTTCGAAAAATAATATTGTTAATAACTGGTAGGTAAATTTTTTTACAGATCAAAACTAAGTGTTTTACCAACACATTAGCTGTCACGTGTTCGACAAAACCCATAAATAATAACTCAACCATAGACTACCATTACCGATGCAGACCGATAAAAAGCGCGCGGACCGAAGCATCGCGTCACATCCGGTGGCGATGAAAAATGGCGGCGGGTGCATTTCCGTTGCACGTGGCGCATTGATAATGGGTTTACCTTGGTTTTATGGCGTTTTGCACTTCCATTGTTTTCCCGTCTACATTCTATGCTTGTACTGTAGTGTCGGTCGGAGATTTTAGAATTAATGGCACTGGTAAAAAATTCAGCGTATTAAAAAAAGTTCATATCCCTGGCATTCTTTCCTTTTCGATTAATATAAATATTAAAAAACTTTAGAGACATCTTCAATAAAAATATAGGTAACATTTATCCATTTAAAAAAATGCGATGAGAAAATATGACACTATTATAATAAAAACGCATAAAAACATTAGCAAAATAAATAACAGCAATAAATATGAAAAGATATGGCTTTTAGGGCTGTTAATGAACTGCGCCAGGAGCATACAGCGTGCGGTTAATCAAATAACACATCGATGGCCTATTTGGAGGGCTGCCCAACACGGCGGGCTGCTGAAATCTGCGGAGGCTATCTGTGAAAGATATAACTGACGTACGACCCGGGATTATTTTACTAAAACGCTTTCAGTCCCTCATTCCAAGCTAGAATGTTTTCTGCTTTGAGTACCGGTGATATTATCATTATCAGCCCATTTCCATCCACTGCTAGATATAGGCCTCATCAATAGCACGCCACTGAGCTAAATCACAAGATACTAGATCCTAAATTAACCTGTGATCAATCGATTCCCAATAGGGAATCGAATCTCAAAGACTGTCAATCGTTATATAGAAGAAAAAGTAAATTTGGTTAAAGTAAAAAAAAACGTTACATGACGCCTCCATGGGACTTAAAACTGGTGAAACGTGGGACAGTACTACTCTCCTCTGCTTACCCCTTCAGAGATTACTGGCGTAAAATTATGTTTTTTGCCTTATTGGGAACAAAGCTTGTTATTATTATTAACGCAAATCCTGTCTAAATTTACTATACAAATATACCTGTACCTTTAAATATACGTGTATATGTATATACCTCACAAGTAAGACACGCGGGGGGATGTATCCATATCTGTTATCTTTAAATACTCCCCAAATACACACATCAACACTGTCTAGGGATATTTTGAATTTACTCAATTATCTCAAAA
>DWEE01001417.1:0-13430 GCA_018245755.1 Parelbella macleannani
AATTGTCTAAGGAATTGTATCTATTGTTATTACCTACTATTAGAAACTAAACGATATATTTGAACGAGCTGCGCGCGATATTCTTGATGATACAAATCGGACTGACCAATTTTTCTTAATGAATGAGCTTAAATATTCACAGCATTCACTGGACGGTACGCTACAGATATATCGGTACACATCCAAGAACAATTTCCTTGATCTATAGTCATGTATGTTTAAGGCTGAACAGCAATAATTTAAAGCAACATATTGTTACTTCCATCAAGTGCACCTTTCGCTCGCCATTGCTGAACTTTATCTGACATTTAGCGCGAGGATAACTTGGATGCTGCAAGTGCATTATAATACTTGCTCCATGATGTTATTGCAACATTAATTTTTGCATCTGTTTTGATGAAAAAAATGCAATTGAGCTGTACCGAATTGTGTCATAGTACACAATCAATGTTGACTTGAACGTAAGTGAACTGGCACTACACAATTAGTTACTGGACATATTTGTAGGCAGATTGAGGCTTTAATCTTCTTATTTTGAAAGGAGAACGATATCTAATAAGGGTGGCATGATAGAAAGGATGATGACGATAATTATAATAATAACGATTATGAGACGCCTTCGGCGGTAACAAGGTTTAAATTAGTTCATCAATACTACTTAGTCAATACTAACATATTATTTTTGAACAACACATTTTAATGATATTATGTTACATACATATATCTACATATCTAAAACGATACCAATAACTTGATACCTACGTAAGGAGATGGCAATGATTTTATCAGACGTAAATACATATGTACGTATATGGGATCAAATATCAGCCGATATTGGAATTTAGGAGCAAAAAGGCTCCAAGTCGAAATCCTCCGTAGTACTGGCAACGGATTGTTCATTTCAAGGCTTTATTCTGGCTAGCTTAGTTCCACTTGTGTCTGTTTGTTCTGCAAACTCATATATTGCAGTATTGGCATCACTGAATATTGCAAGGGAATTACATCGTCTCGTAGGTTATTAACATAGTATTTTAATATAGACAAAGTTGTTTATCAACAAACTGACATCGATAAAGTGAAGTATTGGAAATTGCAGTATATTAATGCATTGGAGTGTATAATTAAATATTTGATGTTTCTTTGTTGTTGTGAATAATTAAATTTTTAAAATTTGTTACTCATTATTTTAAAAGGAAGTCGTTTGCACAGAAACGTCTCGATTAATTTATGCTAGTAAAATTCGTAAATTAAACAAACAGCTTCAATGGATTCCATATCAAAAGGTAGAGAAAAAGGAATAAAGTATTTCGTACACGAAGTTACATTATTAGACAAGAATGAATAAGAGTCTCACGGCTGTCGAAAACCTTATTAACCGCGATACCCTCCACGTAGCTACTTACTCAATTTGTGATTGATCTGAAAGTGAATGTACTTTACGTTCGAAGGTTCTGTCGCAATAATCGTTAGAATTAGTACAACGGAAATCGGGGTAAGGTCACACACGTGGTGCAGCCGCCGAAAGGAGTCGAGACAGACAATCACTTCAGTACGCTGTGTCTGTTCTTTTGTTACAAAAAAACTTCAATAATATAAATTGTCAGTGTTCGTAACCTACACAGTCGAATATTACTATATTGGTCGTCGGTGGACGGAACAATGAGTGAGTATCGTACATTGGTATATATAGCGGTGATGACATGGGCCGGTTTTATCGCTGACCAGGCTTATCTTTGCGGCTGTGCTGTAATCAAATGGAGCGTAGAGCGGTCCAATGTTTAGATAAAAAGTGCGCAGACGGCAAGGCCGGCGCGTTATAGAGAGAAGCGGATAACTGGACGGAGCTAGCCAGGAGCTGACCTTGGCGGGTGGTTGCGCTCCGCCGGCCGCAGACGCGGACGGAGCAAAAACTACCACCGCGATCACCTTCGACACGCTCCATTGGAGTTTCGTTACGAGAAATCCATTCAGTATACATTTTGAACAAATTCCTCTTCGAGCTCGAAATTGTTCTACGCAACATTGCATCATATACGCATATTGCACGTGAAGCGGAATATTTCGATAACTTTAATTAGTTGAAAGTGTAATTCCATTAAAGAACCAATGTTATTAAGCGCCAAATTGCACTACATGTAAAATGTTGTCAACAAGGTAAATCAAATTTTTAAACGTGATATTTCTGTCGAAGCGAGTCATGTTTGTAAAATGTTCAGGGACATGGCTGCGTCATGGGAAAATAAGTTATAGTGCGTTCTACATACGGTTGCGAGTGGTTTGGTAACGTCGAGGTGGTTTAATCCGAATGTACCTAGCAAGTGATGTCACCGATTTACCATTCGTTATTCTGCGCACGGTCCTATATTCGTTGGCCGCGCGTGGCAGTTGACTCAGAGAGCATTCGGGGCGCATTATAAGGATAAAACTTTAGGTGCACAATTTTACATGCAAATTAAAATTTTTGCATGTGCTTTGATGCACGTGTACTCCACGCGCGCATCAAAGCGATTAATATTTGTGAAGTAAGTCAAGTGTTTGCAAAAACAGATGAATTTGTTGATTGGAATATTAATGTAGTCTACGTCAACGTTATATTTACGAGTTATTAAATATTATTGTACATGCGTTTATGTACTTGTGCATCTATTATAGACAGTATCAGGTGTAAAGCCACAGACCTGCTACTCAGTAACTGCTATTGTTTTGTTGGGAGAAGATGAATTAGCATAACTTAGTGAGTATTGTATCTTTAAATAGCAACACCTTATCTGTACGTGCGGCGTTGAGTCAGCCGAGACGATTTATTACAATGCGCGTATACTGATTACTCGTTAATATGAAACTGTAATGCAAATAATGTGCAAAGCGAACCAAATAATTATTATGGCACGTAGGTCAGTTCCGGGCAGTCAAAACAAAGGCCATTGTTAACGTGTCGGGAACAGATCGCAACTGGTGCCGCTACGCGCTCGGGACGCGCGAGGCACACCGAGCAGCCTCCGGGGACGCCGGCGGACTGGTAATTAGCGGGAGAGGCGAAAAATTTGCGACGGCTTAAAATTTACGAGGCGCAAATTACACGATTCCGTTGCTATCGGTGCAGCGCGACGTTAATGTGCGCGCCTTATCGACCACGGCGCGAGGAGAGAGGCAGCGCCACCGGCACGCCGCCCACATTAAACTGATCGCATCGGTGAAACATTACAGCAACAAAAAAAGAAAGAAATAACCAACGCTAAATGGCACCGAGGAGCGTACGTCCCGAGCGAACGAGGAAAACGTGCGTCGTTTCCCGCAATGTATTAATATAGCAGAACTAACGGGAAACCTTTTTGTAACAAACAATGATTACAGCCATAATGAATATGATATCCAAAATATTCCATATGTTAGAAACATATGGAACTGTATATGGTGAAAACTATATTTGCTATATTTACTGTTACAAAAATACAGTTAAACCTAAATAGTCTATCGGTAATGTTATCGCTCTAATGTGAAGTAAATGCGACAAAATTTAAATAAAAAACCTGCCAGTGTTTAAGTAGGTATGCAACGGAGTTTTTTTGTATAGATAACGTTACATCAAGTCTATAATCCCTGTAGGGGTAGCCAGATAGTGTAATAGTACACTCCCGGCGTTTCACCAGTTACGTTTACCTCCCACCATGGAATAAGTGTTGAGCCTATTGCCGTACACCGAGCACGTTTATGTACAGAACTAGTTCAAATTTAAAAATCAAAACATCTATATGTATATATCACTTCGATACTAGCGATTCTTCAATGCTGGAATGAAAGCGAAGTTGTCCTCGAGCAATCGAAAAAAAACATCCACCGAATTTCACAACAGCGCGAAGAAATGCAAAGAAAATTAGAGATTACCAAAGATACGTTATCAGTGATTAATTTTGTCGCGTAAGATTACGGCGCGCTCGTGTCATATCCGTTTAATTTCGCACAGATAAGGAACTGTTCGAGAGACGTTATTGCCGTTCACTTACACCTTAACGGTTGACTGTGTTCTCTTCTGTAAGGGTAAAAAGATGTGCATTTTACGTTGAGATTTCGCCTCTATTGATAGTAAACTTTCTCATTTATTTTATCTTTAAAATAGGCACACTTATATAATAGATTATATAAGTTTATAGTGCAGAATGGTAATAAAAAAAATAAAAATAAAAAATACGTTAAATTAACCACAAAAACGCAACGCACACTACTGCACCCACACGTAGATAACACACTATACAGACTTGTATCGACGGGTCCAATATAAAGAGGTTTTTACATTGGACCCGTTACAATTGAGTTTCAACAACTTGGTCAATTTAGGCAACTCTATCTTATCGATAAAATTAATTACGTGAGCTAAGTAAACTAATCTTTGCATTGGAACACTATTTTTATTACAGCGTTTTCGGGAAAGAATAAGTATACCAAAAATTAGCCCATATTAGCCAATGTGCATCAAAGAAACTTCAATATATACAAATAAAACACTGCGATAAAAATAAGGGGGATGGTTCTCTTATTAAACATGCAAAGTTTCATAAATTTTGATTTTCCCAACTTATAATCATTATAGATTTAAATATTTGGCAATTAGGTCCTCATCTAGGTACCTATGTGGTTCAAGTCTGAAAACTGATTAATATTATTTGACTGTAGTGTCACAAAATATCAAGCATATATAACCCACCCTTTCGTGTATTAGCCGTACAAGTCTGTGGTCAAATTGACAATAGATTAATATTGTTTGTCTTTAATATTTAGTGTATGTGTAATATGTACTACAAATAGCTTAAATTGAATTAAATGAACCATTTATTATTTACGTTCCCATTGTCAATGTCAGACATGAGACGGATTGTTGTCAATAAGTAACACAATCGAAAGATTCATATAAGCGTAGTCTTCGACATTAGAACCTAGACAACATTCAAACTGATTTTTTTATGATTTACGATCGAATTTCGATCGCTGCCGGGCCACTAGTTATTGAAAATCGACAAATGCCTCGAAGAATGGTATTTACATTTAATTTTTAAAACGTACCAGATTATAACATACAAAGATAACATCGAATCATATCTTTGTACACGTAAATTATCTACTATTTTTCTCTTATCTGACTATACGGACTGGACAGCGAGGCGAATGTTGATAATTTAAAAAAATATAACATGTACGAGTATGTATTATTTGATTCTACTTAATAAAACTATGTTGAAACATCCTTATAATAATAAGAGTGCCTTCCAAATTTTATTATTTCACGAAAAGTTAACGACTTCAATGTAGAATTAATTAACAATTCTAACTTTATAATTATTATTTTACTCGGATATAATCAGTATACATAAATATTAAAATATAATTATATTAAATATATTTGTACGTACGTATGGACTGATAATTAATAACAACAAAATTACACTTTAAGAAGGCGTTAATTGAGTGGTTTTACACATATAAATTAATATAGCATCAAACAAAAGATACCATTCAAGAAGTAGCGTATTTCCGACTATAGTGTATTTATGTGTACGTACATCACTCGAATAAAAATGCCACACTAAATTGCAGCTTCGAATAAAAAAAAACGAGGAAAAGATTATTTATCCGCAAGTATTTCCACTTCGTAAGCGTTTTGAAATATGCTTTTCACGCAGTGGCGGCGTTTCAAATTACGCGCGATCGAAGAATATAACACTTGCTCCGTTTTGATACGATAAGCGTGCAAAACGGCGAGCATATTTTGCGTTTTATGCTTATTTGTTCTCTTTAATGATCAAAGACAGAAATGCACCCTTTTAATCGCCGTCTAACGCTATACGCTGGATAAGACCATAGTCTGCTACGCTGACAAAATGCGGCAGATTCTACACAACTTAGAGACTTTTTTGGACAACTCTAAGGGTGCGCAGGTTTTCTTGAAATGTTTTCCTTTACAGCCAGCGCAACAACAGTTTGTGAATTATTTTCGAACACATTAGTCTTGTTATATTTATAAAGAGTATGAATGTAATAAAATTTCACAATTCATCAATGCTGGTAATAAGTCAGTTATAGTTAAAAATATAATATTTTTGGACTTTACATTTTTCAAACAATAGAGTCGCTTTCTATTAAATTTCCAGAATAAGCACAGACTTATCATTCGCTATTTTTTTCAGATTCCCCTAAAAGTTAAACACTATATAAAAACATAGAATTATCATTCGCCATTTTTTTCAAACTCTCCTAAGCCTTAAACACATATTTTGTACGTCGTAAATCATAAAACACTATTAAAAGGAAAACACAATTTAAAACATTACGCGGGTATCCATAGATTTTTTTTAAACAAAAACCTGGTTAGCACAAAAATATATAAGCAAATATTTAGTGAACAAAGAGAACGGGCAATTCATCATTTTAGCAAACAATAAATTTGATCGTAGCTTTTAAAGCTGCGTTTACGCTGGGGAATGGGAAACATAATAACGGCCCTCGGTCTCTGCCATTCGTCTTTAATACAAATTGCTACATAACTTAATATTCACAAAACATCAAATGTACATCTATATTATATTTTATGAATAATAAGCTCTCTCTTTATCATGAATTTCTTGTATTCTTACTCTATCTCGAAATACTTTTATTCTTCAGCTCTTTCCGAGTGAATGTTTGTATGAAATAGTTTTGAATCTCGTCATCATCATCGTCAACGGCTATGATTTTTTCACTGTTGGTAGTTCTTCTCTCAGAATGAGAAGAGTTATTTGATTGCATGATCATGGAGATATGGCAAATTGCGACATTTTTATCAAAGAAAAAAAGCTGCTTACAATTTTTTATTAATCACTACATAGGTATTAAAGTTACCATTTCCATACAGCGATAGATAAGACGTTTATTGTCGTATGCAGTATGTATGTATGTACAATATATTAACGTAGTTGGATCTGTGGCATAGCTTTAATGGATAACTTAAGTGCCTTACAAGTTATAACACTTTCTGATATTGATCTAATACATACATATTATACTTCGAAGTTTGGAAATTAAAGCTGTATACACGACTCTCGACTCGAATTTCTAAAATTACTGACTTTTTAAATTGCTAGGATAACAAAGAATAAATCCGTAATATTGTAAAAGGTAAGTTAAGTCGTAGGACTTTTGTAGCTTTAAAGTTCATTTTTCCTTTCGTTGTTTTGTTACACTGTTAGATGTCAATGAAAAGATAAGGCTTTCTTTTGAGGTTTATCAATTGTATCCTTAGCAGTAAAATCTTACATGACTACTTTAGATCATTAATTCACAAAAAGTTTTCTTATTAAATCAATTCATATCTTGCTATTCATCATTAATTTTATAGAGTTGCGAATTATTTCACCAATAATCTAATGATATTTAAAGTCAATCCTTGCTTCTTACTGTGTAACGTATAAAATTTCGAAACATTTAAAGAACATTTAACGTGTCCGCATTTAAGGGCTTATCAGATGATCTCACCGTACTTAAGAATTGTCGCAATTAATATGACATTTTAGAATTAGATTTGAGAGTAGCGACAGCAAGTGCTGCAGTGTTTCGTTATTCCCCAGGAAATGAAATAAAACAATAATAACATAGCTTCGGGCGCTCTATCGCCGTGAGTTTCCATTGTTTGAGCAGGTAGGTAGCCGGGCCAGCTGTTGCCGCAGACGGAACAGACCGTGGCAAACAAACCCTTGTGGATTCAGTGGAATAATGTACCGACGAAATTTTAAAACGATACACGTCAGGCTAGCTGGCTAGTGGGTATGGGTGCATTTGAAATTTATAAGCTTTACTTTAACATATATGCTAAAACTTACGTACATATTATTACTTAGTATCGTTACGTTAGTTTCATTAAGTGGTAGGCTGTGAGTATAGAGTGGCAAATATTCTATCATTACAGAACTTATGGTGCTTTTTCTACATTCATAAATGATGTAGAGAATCTGACAAAAATCCTCGACAAATCATTTTAATACAAATTACATCTGCATTCTGTAGTATTAAAACTCTTGAAATTGAGGTAAATTTGTACTTTCGCGAAACTTATCCACCAACATTTCGGCATTCAAAGTATAATCTTTTAGTAGATAATAAACAAATTTATGTTTCTTTGTCAGCTTTGACCAATCGTTTTACTATGTAGTTATTTTCAAAGTCAATTATCAGGATCGCTATGAAACAAAACGAATTTAATCTCGGATTACTCACCAGAGCGTCAGGAATGATCGTCGACGGAGTTAGTCACATTTAGTCACTTTTGTAAACGCTTCGAAGGGGTTTGAGTGTTTTATTGCCACTGTCCTATAGAGTATAGACTGTTTCTTATTTTTTTTGACGTTTTTTATTGATTAATGAGTAATTGTTGACTGAATGCAAGAAATACAATTACCGGTCGCATATAATGGTCATTAAACGTTTTAGCTAAATTTTCTTAGGTATTAGAAAAAACTTATTATAAAGAAGTGTTTTCTAAGTAAAATAAAAATTTTAAGCATACAGTACAGCATGGAGACGGTAAAAAATAACCAAAATTTCTTATTTTTTGCTCTTTCTACTTTTTGTGAGGAATGAGTAAGGAAATTATACACTGAGTTTGTAGAGAGATCAGTGCTATAATTATTATTTTAAACTGAACAGCAGAGGAGTTCGGAAAATGCAAAAGTTCTTATCAAAGTAGATTATTTCAAGTCAGAATCTTTGCACCGATTCTCAACTCTTATCATGTTTTACAACAGATTTTCATTCTATGCGAGATTGCAATGCTATCGCACTAACCAAAAAGTACCGGACATATTCTTATCAGAAACAAAAAAATTAAGCCTGGAATTCATTATAAATTTGGATAACGTCTTTTAACAGTGTTTTAGACAATGCTAAAAGAAGTATTAAAATTAAACTTAAAATTTACTCATAACACGCACTTTTTATACGTTAAAAGACACAAAGAGAGCTTTAAGACTGTGATAACATCCTACTTACACTTTATATGTCTAGCGTATTTCTTACGTTTTTACGAAGAGATACGAAAAACTAATAAAAGGACACTCTGTCGAGCCAGATAACGAGGAAAGAAAGTTCCATTGGGGGCTTATAAAAGATTTATACTCAAAGGAACTTTTTCATTATGAGCAATACTGATGAAAGCTTAAAGTTCCGAGCCGGCGTGCAAGAAGCGCGAGCGTGGCCGGCGCTGCACCCAACGAGACCGGGTAATGCGAAAGCTCGCATGCGGGCTGGCGGGCGAGCACCGTGCCACACGGCGCCGGAGCGAGCGGCCGACTTAGCACGCACCGCTTAAATCACGCCACTCGCTCCAGCTATCGAAAACTTTCCGTCGAATTTCGGAAATCGGCGGCGACACATCTTCGCACACAACTTAGCAAACACCAAAAAAATTATTACCGCATCGAACTATGAGAGACCGAAAAAATTAACACTATATTATAATTCACAAAAACTTTCACGATGCACTTCGACGCGAGTTCCGAATTCGACGATAACGTGTCGCATTTAATAGAATGAGTTGAACACTTACATGATGAGGGATAAACAAGCCGGGTAAGGGAGTGTAAAAGTCCAAAAGTCAAATCATAGCAACTCGCACGAAAGTCGGGAGAAACGTTTCGCCGGTAGCGTAGAGGTCGCGTTCGCGGCCACAGCGGGGCGGCACGCGTCGTGATCGGGGCACGAGTGCGGTGCACGGAGCGGCGCAAGTCACACAAGCACAAGCGGAGTCGGCGGGCGACTGACGGGAGGCAAGTGGCGCGGCGCGGGGCGTCGCTGCGCGCGCACCCCTCACCCCGCACCGCCGCGTTCCCTCTCCCCGCACCCTGACGCCAGCCGGCTGCCTTATCACGCCGCACGGCGCGCTGCTTCCTTTCTCCTCATGCAGTTGCGAGCTTTTTGCCACTGCCACACTTCCGCCCGCCCCGTGTATTGTATCGAGTTTTAACCGGTCAATGTGTTGCTTGATTTTTCTTCATGAACTCTTAACGTTTTCCTAATAATTTCGATTTAAGTCAAACTAAGAGTTATTTCCTTGTAACTACTAACAGTCACCGCATTTTCTCTTTAGTATTTTTGTTTTGTACCTAATAGTAAGAAATAGGGACATAATACGACTTTTTGTTATTAAGCGCTATCCTAACGAATTCATATGAAATGTCGTCAATAGTATAAGTTGGACAAGGGGGAGAGCACGGGCGAAGTGCAAGCGAGAGCGCTAGATCGGCGCCGGCGGGCAGCGCGCGAGCAGCGCCGGCCGGTGAAAGTGCGCCAAAGAACGGGTTTGCAACGCGCGTGACCCGTCCGAGGACACGCCGCGCAACCACTCCGCCATTAAATGTTCCATCCAAAATGGGTACAATAGCTACACGCCCCACTTATATCAGAATATAACTTATTACATTGTCTTATCCAAAACCGATGAACCGTTTCGATTCATTGAAACTTTTAAAATCAAATTCTCAACCAATAAAATTTCTTTCTGGTAAATTAAATAGGACGTTAATGCTTACGATGAATGTCAGATGGTAAAATGGGAGACGCAGATACCGACCTGATAGCCGGTAAGTGTATTGCATCGATGAAGCCGAGCACAATCAGAATAGGAAACAAAGATATTATGAAACCCGACAAGGGTGGTAAGCGCATTACGTAACTTGGAGACTAAAAGTCCTGTTGACTGGAGTTTAAAGTGCACTGGACGGAGATTGCACAGACTAAGAGTGAATAAATTTGGCCTTATTAAATCTTCGAACAGTCTAAGCTCATCTCGTTATATTTTGATTGAATGACTTCAAGTTTACCTACAATTTAGATCTTATCGAGATTAAGATTTGTTAGTTGCTGATGGTGCGTGTGATGAGAATTGAAACTGTGTTTAATTTTTTAAATTGGCCAATGAGGTCTTTTGGGTTTCAAAATGTTTCTACTTCCTAGTTCATCTTATACTCGTATATAGTCCATAGCCAACCGATGCAGGCACCATCGCGAGAGGACGGCGTGCGCTTATTTTTTATCGCGGCAGAGACTCCATGCGTGACGGCTAAAAGCTCATTTATACACTTTTTACAATCTCGAAATACAAAGTTTTTTTCGTCCCGAGATCTCTGTAGGATTATAACGTGTACCTGGCCGTATAAAAACTGTGTAATTACATTGTATTTGCTCACGATTTAGGTAATCAGTTCTCGTCTACTTGGTGTTGGTGTTTCTATCATCGCATGTATGATTTAATATTTTAAATTCATTTTTAAAATTCCTTTCTAAGAAAATGCGTTTCAAAACTTCATTTTAAGCTACCTTCTTCTTAATTTTATTTTACACGACTTATACGATTTGGGCCTTGTTACTAGCGTTCATATTTTATAGTTGTGTAAGACTTTGGACGATGGTAAGTCATATAAAAAGGCAAATAAACGAATATTTCAAGAAGAATGTCTGAAGAAGATCATTCTATCTTTATATTATGCATGGTTGTTCTAAAGCTAGTCGTTTGAGCTCTTTATTTTAACATTACAGTACCGCCACACATTTTCCTGAACATAATACGAATAGGCACGGGTTAAGTGTTAATTACATCCTTATTTTACAAAACTTTAATCTCGTTAATGATACCAACAGCTGTTCGGTCATGGCATCCGCCTTGCTAGCCACTGCGTGCTGCCATCAGCCGCTATCGCACGCAAAAATAAGCACGATAAACTATATAGGTGAACCGAATCTTGGTAATAAATCGATATTGGTACTAAAATAATATTAGTTTTATCGTACGTCCTCCCATTCGGTCGGAATGTGTTACCCTTTCGCGATGAAATGATTTTTTAAATTCAGATATTACAATAAATTATTTAAATGCGATGCGAAATGTATCATAATCTCCGTGCGCAGAAAAAAAATGCTTAGAAACTAAGGAAAAAATGCATTTAATTGGTGAGCCGCAAGAAGATGCGCTCCGTTGGCGAATTCAGTGTCCTCGAGACGAACGGTGGGGTTCAACGACCCGACCGTTCATCTTGTACTCGCAAAAAATGCAATGCCCCGTCCCACGCCGAACGCAGCACTCACACTAATGTAATTATTATTATGTACGAACACTCGCCGAGAACAAAGTTACCAATCGGCGCACGTGTAACCGAACACCACACCTCCTGATCGCGCTTAGACATGCCGATGTCCGTCGCTCGCGCCAACATCCCAACACTATCGGTAATTGGTAACACGATGTAATAAAATAACCTAACAATTAAGTAGATCAAGCGCGAGAGTCTACTCAGAAACCAATGTAACACACTTAATTGGAGCTTCTAATTTTTACGCTCGAAATTAGATCGGATGGCAATTAAAGTTGTCGATGTTAGAAACTGAGAAATAAATCCAGATACATTTTGAATAATCTGAATGATTATAAAACGATTATTTCTGGAATAAGATAATGGGTACATGTTAAGTTTAGCGGTTAGCATCACGCTTTAAGCGGTATTAGCAATCCTGAATAGAAGATTATATAAATGCATTACCATGTCGAGAGATTGCAACGTGACATCTCACGGTTGTCGCATATCCGATGCGTCATGTCTCATTCACGACAAGTCGTTCGCAATCTTATCTAGGGAGTTAAATAAGCAATTGTTGGACGATAAACGAATCGGCCGCGGGGGTGCGCCCACGCGGCTCATTTCCACATCAGTTTAACGCGCACGCGACTCACTTCCTGTATCGTTCATTAAAACCGACTAAAAGTTTTAAGCCAACTTTTGATTCCTCAGCACCGACGTCATCCGCGCAAATGCTAAAAGATAATATGTTCCTAATAAATCAAAACGTCTATATCATGCAGCAAACAACAAAATGATTTCAGCGAAACATCAAACAACGCTTACAGCGCGTTCAGTAAGTATTGTTAATAATATAGCAATTAAAATGTGTTTAATGTCGGGAATTAATTAGTCTCTATCGTTTCATGTGCAGAAAAAAATGCAATGAAACAACCACCGAAATGGTAACAGCGAGCAGATTACGAGCGATAATAAGACAGAAGGAGCATGCCTGTACATATAAATTCGGATGATACCGTTTCGAACGCAACTCCGCCAACGACGCCGCTCAAATTCTCGGTCGACTGCCGCCGTGTACACACACAGCAATTAAGTTGAATTAAATATACGAAGAATTTAGAAACTGGTTAGCTTCCTTGGAGCGCATCAACGTAATTGGCTTACCGCGCTGGAAGCACGAAGGCATCATTTGTGATTTATTTATTACTTTTTTCTCTCTCTCTTAAACTGACAGTCACACTTCAATGAGAATCACATACAATATATTATTCTTCGTGCCGTGTGTTATTTGGCACCTATTTAAAATTGTTGTTTATCAAGGTGTTAGGCAATGAAAAT
>DWEE01001418.1:0-13429 GCA_018245755.1 Parelbella macleannani
GCAATTCTTATATGTATACCTAATATACGCAATACATTACGAACCGCGAACTTTCGAGATGTCGTTCGTAACAATACTTTGTTTCGTAAGTAATCAATGGAGTTGTTATTTTTTAATAACTTTTTTGTATAATTCGTTTACATATGTTTTACATTAACTTACAGTTGTGCCTTATTAGTATTCAAAAGGGCGTAGCAGCCTTATTTGAAAAAGGAACTCTATATTTGAGTCGACGGGTATAGTTGCAACATTTTTTGCTATTTTGATTTCCTGACTACTGTTCGAGTAAATATGTAGGAGGTAAGTTAGCATTCATTATCGCGTGAATACTTTGACCGTATATGAACCCCGAGGCCCAGGTTGCGTCATGGGTGGCTGAAGAAACATTGCGAAAGAGAGTGCAAGAGAAAATTTTAGACTTGACGATCTAGAACATTGTTTCTCAACCATTTTTATACGCGGCCCATGAAAAATCCGCAAGAATTAAGTAAAAAGTTTTGTGTCCTTCACACTGTGACCTTCTATATTTTTTATCAATGGCAAACGCGACTGCGCGTCGAGAAATAATGGTCTAGAACGTTTATTGGATCAAATTGATTCAATAGAATAAGTAATCGATTTTTTCATTTACACAATATTTACAACTGTTCAAAAATATCGAGTACAATAAAAAATTGCCTCTTCTTATATGATAGGTTCTTATTTGTGAACACTAATTTCACAACATAATATAAAATTGTTCCAAATCTGTTTCATAAAACGAGCTATAGGTACTGCTGTCGTGTAAGCTTACAAAAAGTCCTGTTGATTTTACCTTGTAATTAAAATGTTACAACCATTTGTTGTACAAGTTAATAAAAATGTTACAATTTTACCATAATTAACGTACCTCTGTGCTTCATATAATTAAATTAAATCATAAGTGAGCAAGGTTTGATGATGCCTCTTTAAATTTCGTAAACGGAAATTTGTTGGAACTAACGTCATTTTCTAAATTTAAATTTGGGATATTTTTTATTTGCACAGAATAGAATATCATGCAGTGAAATATAACACAATTACTTTTAATGTGCAGGATGATTTTAACGGGTAGATACAGAAGTAATTAGTCTAGAAGGTTCTAGAGTTTACTTTTATTTGTTGTAAAACCAAGCGGGAATCGGTACTAAAATATCTTGATTTATTTACTTAATGCAAATCTAGACCCGGAATCACACGAATATAGACGAACTGAAGATTTTAAAGAATATTTTATTTGTACTACTCAATATTATTAAGGGAGGCAAACCCGTAAGAATCTCGTTCTATTATCTATTATATAGCACATAGATTATCTTTTTAGTCTGTTAAATTAGAAAATTAATATGTCACGTCAACATTGCGGATCTTTAAAATTATATATTATAAACTAGTCTGTGACTATTTCATTAAGACCATGTTTAAGTAATGTCAATATTACAACATGCTATTAAGCGTTACCTACTTAATTATATTAGAGAGAGATAGAATCATGTTCTGAACGCTGTAAACCGTTTTATGGGAGTAAGTATTTATAACCATAGCGCAATTAAAACTTAAAAATTCTAAAGACTATTAATACAAAGTATATTTTGTGTTTAATTGTTTCCAAGAGCTACACATACGTGTTAAACTATTCTAACGACATTGTGTTTATGCAAATTGCATAGTTAATTTATTATTTATATATTTATAATTAATTTTAATATGTAGTAATTAAATTTTTATATCACAATTGTTGTAGCGGAGTCTGGCTCTGCGCCCGGTGCATGGCAATAGGCTCACCACCTATTTATTTATTACACGGGACGAAAACGTAACTGGTGAAACGTAGAAGTGTACCACACTCTGCGTACCACTTCGAGGATTACAGGCGTAAGGTTACTTTTTCTTGTTCCACGGATTATTATCTATATTATGAAATGTTCTTGACTGGCCAGATGAGATGTACCATAAACTGACATATATGGGTCGCTAAACACGTTTCTCGCTGTTCGTCAGCTGTTGAACTATCCCTGTAACCTCGTGTGACTCGGCGGTTGCAGAGCTATGTTGGAAATATGTATGTGCTGACCCACTTTCGCGGTCAGCCGTCTGTCGCTAACGTACATTTTTCTGACCAATTTTGCTTTTGGTAAAAAAATTTGTTTTTCATATTACATTAGCGAATATGTGTTTTTAATAACGATGCTGCAATGACTTTAAACCGTTACACAAATTGTTATATGAAATTGGTATTCTTACCCATAAATTCGTATTATTCAATGTTCCAGACGTTATATTATCATAATGATTGTTTCTATAACAAAAAATGGCTGGGTGTACAATATAAATATCTGTTTATATTTTTTGCAAGGACTATATTTAATATTGTTCAATATTATTAATATTAAATATTACCACTCGGAAATTCGTTTCAGTGTACCTTGTTTCAGCACGTGACCTGAGAGGACGGAGCCATACAGCAATTTAAAAAAGATACCACAACTTTTTTAAATAGCTTTATAGATCCGCGTAGCTTCAGGCAGTTAATGCATTCTGCCAGTGCGCTTGTCAAGTGTCATAAAGATCACAAAATAGGGACGCTTCTGCGGTTTAGTTCCCGGATCAGTTCACAAGACAGGATAGTTATTGTTTTATAAATTTGAATGAAGAAAAGCAACGGAATAATTAAAAACGTTGAGAGAGGTGGTTGCCGTTGTTTCGAGACATGTCGTAGAATGTGTCTTCTGTGTTAATGAGATATGAGTTGTGAGTGTGTGTGAGTGAGATATGATTTGTGTGTGTGTCAGTGAGGTATACTTTGTAATTGAGTGCAATTAGGATATACTCTATGGATGACTAACTTTATTATTAAGTCATGATCCTTACTAGGAAGGAAACGTTATATAAACAAGAAATTTAAAATAATAATGTTATTTCACCAGGTAGTCGGTAAATTTAAAAATTTAACTCTTTATGTAAAATTAGAATGGTTAGTTTCTCTACATTTTGACAAGACGTATCGATAGACTGTGTTTATTCACATTAAATAAATGTAACAATATTGTACTATAAAGAAAATGATAAAAGCTGATTTTATGGGGGTTGAAAATAAGAAAAGAACTTGTTGCTTAGTTTGAATTATTCATACAACTTGTATGAAATAGTGCTGAAGTATATAGTACGAGTGATATTTCACACACTTTTCAGTTTCTGTTGGAATTTTCGTTTATCTAACGAATGTGTCACACTAGTTTATAGATCAAGTGATGGTAAATGGTCACCGCAGATTGATAGCTACATTCCGTGGGATGATGTAGGTGTGCCATTCAATGTTTTTCTTTCATCGGCCCCATTTCGAATTTCGAACAACGTAGGTATGTCTGCTTGCCTCAAGAGCAGCTTAGAGATGAGTATAGCCGCGCAACAGCAGAATGAGTGCAGTGGAGGTCCTGCATTATAAAGTTGATCTTTCTGCATTGGATTATGTCGTGTACATAGTTAAAAATAAAAAAAATACTGTGCAAATAATACTAGTCCTCGCTCGCAACAAGTCTAACTCCCTCAGTTATTTTTGGAATATAATCCGTGTTTGATAACTTAACACCTACTTCCTACATATATATGTGATCCTTTTGATAGTTATATATCATTGTTTTTCAATTTAAGCACAATTATAATATTGCTAACAATCTCAATAACAATTAAACAAGCACTGTATAAAAGAATATATAAAAACGACGCACGAATTAAAATTCAATGAAGTGAAATTCAATTAATGCATCATTTGTGCATGAAATAATATTAACAATAATTGAACCGTGATTATCAGGTTTCGTTCGCGCACGCACGACTGATGATAGTTGGTTGCGCATTAATAAAACCATTAATGGCCATTTCGGCTGACACACGCCAGCCACTCGAACACATTTCAGAACATTAAACGCTTGTGGCTTGAGCAATGTAGACTTTTTTTATATATTCTACCAGGCAAAGTGGTAAATGGGCTATCTGATGGTAAATGGTCACCGTCACTCGAATAAGTGCAACACAAGACGAATGGCTAATGCTTTGCCGGTTTTTGATGGAGAGCGTTTGTTACGCCTGTCTTGAAAAATTCTATAAGTTAGCGCTTCGCAAATACTTCTGAAGTATGTTTATTCCACATATTACACTATATTTTACGTAACATCACGCTCTTAATCCCATACATTCGTACATTACATCCTTAGGGGTAGGCAGAGAAGTGTAGTAAACACCAAAGTTTCACTAGCTACGTTTACGTCCCACCATAGAATATGCGGTGCCTACACCATGTTTCATTTGCTTATATCATACATACATTTTACAGCTATTTATAATTAAACAGCCTTGCTCGCTACTTTGTTCGCGACTGTAGCAAAATGTCGAAAGGAAAATAAAACTTAACATCTCTTGTATATCTATCCTTAAAACTTACGAGTACGTGCTTTTTCCAAGAAGGAAGGATATAATAACTTCTTTACTTATTTGCCTCCGCTGGTCGCTTATTTGCATTCAATGGTTCATATACAGAGGCGACAACGGCTTGTGTTAATTTGTTATATCGTTGTCTTACGTCATAACTCATAACACTATTTTCTCTTGTTTTATAATGTAGTACACTCGTGTAGAAAATTTGCATTATTTTATTTTTTAACATTCACGTCGAAAAGTTGTGTGTTAATTTCGTTTTTTGTATCATTGTACATTCGAGTCGAAAAGTTATGTGTGCTCGTGCTTTTAACATTGTACATTCATATCGATAAGTCTGTTCACTGAACTGTTTATGACCTTGCAACTCAGCGGAGAAAGAATGAAGTACATAAAATTTTCAAATATATTCGTACGTCCAGAGGCCATCCTTTATTGTCAAATTATTATTATCTATACGGTCCATTGACTTTTACAGCTTCATCGGGCCTTGTGACCAGCGAGGGAACTCAGATTTTAGAATGCAAAGAGCATTCTGCTAAGGACTATAAATATAAGATATTTCTTTTAATAGACGTGATATTAAAATTGTCTGTGTACAGTCAACGTCATATTTTTCTATTCTCAATTTATAAGTAGAGCGTCGTATCTGTCTCATAAAAATTATTGTGATATTCACTGTAAATATATATATATTGATATACCACGCAGGCTCATGTAAATTCAAATAAGACAGACCTATACTATGACAACCAGACAGTGTATGTATAACAAAAATATTTGTCCCGGATGTAAATCGAACCCTCGACACCCGCTGAACGATCAGATTCATTTTACCCACTGAACCAACTGATCGGTCGATATGCAATTGTGTACGAGGGCTGTATGAAAATGAAATAAAAATAAGCCATCCATTCGCATGGCTTAGCACACGCTTAGTTTGGTATTTGGCACAAAGACACTACCAGGTAACGAGTATAAAAAATCGCTAATCTGGAAGATCCTGAGGGTTAACGGGACAAGCTATTTAAATCATTGCATTGTCATCGGTTCTTGATAAGTGTGCAAAGTTTCAAATAGATCCAACGTTTTGAAGGGGGTGAAAATCAGCTTCAAAGATTCCGTTACATACAAAGATACATACATACAAGCCAATAAAAGCGTGTTAAAAAACTGAAAATAATTTATTTGTGTCGGAATATTTTACATTGTCACCCGTTGATGGGTCACCGTTTTAAGTATCTCCGCCCATGTTGTCATAGTTGTATATAAAGGCTTCGCGCACTCATTAAATTTTAACTTGGGTAGCCATCGCCCACAAATTGCATCGGCAATCAATTTTAACTGCCGCGTTATTGATGTTTACGTACGGCAGTTTTATATGACTTCCGTCCCTGGAATTGGTAATTTGGCCCCGTCCTATTTTGTGATTGCCCGAGGCTACAGCCGAACATCACGCCTGTATTTCAGGAAAGCGATAGGCAGAGGAGTGTACACTAGAACCGTTCACCGGCTATGTTATATTATAGTTCCCACCATGTGGCGGGTGTCTATTTTCAAACAAAAAACTATAATTATAGTTTTCACGTGTTCTATCTACTTCTATCACAAGAAGGAAACCAAAAGAAAATACAGTGATATTGTTCATCCTTATCGATCAACTTGAACTCCTTTTGTAAGGGTTAACCACTTACGAAAATATCCACGAAGAGTTCCAGGTGAGCGTGTTTTATCATCATCTCATCAGCGTATCAGAAAAAATAAGAGAGTTTAAGGAAATGAGAAACTTATTAAAATGTTATCTTTTCTAGTATCAAATTATAGGATATTGCTGAGTCTTTATAATTTGCGCAAGGACTCGAGAATATTTTTTTACTTTATATGTACGTTGCAATCTTTGCCGACATCATTAATATTTAAACAAGAGCATTTTGGTGTTATAAGATTAGTTTAATAAAGGCTATTTCATTGTTCAGTTCATTCAGTTCATTAATTAATTCATTCGTTCTGGATAATTTTGTTCCGAATTCAAATTCGCGCATCTTCTGACCAGTTGTTCTTTTCGCGACAAGACGCACATTCGTCAACGCGTCCCCAGTGCGTTGTTCGCGCGTAATCGCTTCGCCGCAGCGACGCCTTTCTTACGATCAATACTCAACTCCGTCACTTGCTTTCATATTGAAATTTAATGAGCTCCCAACTTAAACAACTGACTCCCTCTAACTCACCAAATTCTCTAAGTAGCAAATTGACAATGTATGTAACTTAGTACTGGCTTGTTTCGCTTGTTTGCCGGGCGCGAAAGTTCCCGCGTGTTTTGGGCGTTCTCAATACGCTTCATAAATGTTCGACGGGAAATGAAAATATATAATCATGTGTGGTATTAATTAAACTTGATGCGTTAAATTAAAATTAATATTCTTTGTCTTGAAATGTTAATGATGCTTGACGCCTAAACGAAATATTTGGCAATATATTTACTTTTCTCATCTCCTACTCCATACAATACAAGAAACATAGGAGTAGGTATTTCAGTTCTCTGCCTATCGTTTCTGGGAATACAAGCGTGGCTTTATGGTATTTAATTTAACAACAACTCATAACTCAGAATATATGTATATCATATACAATCTTTATATCGTGTCTACAATCTTCCAAACGCAAATTGGGTATTGTAAACTAAAGTAATGTGTTACAACGCGCAAAACATATTTAAACGTGTTCACGGCCGGAGCTCTTCGCGCTTCGATAAGACAACGGGGTTTTTTCGTTGAAATAATTATGTAATACGTTTTTAAAGTGCCGTGGAGTGTGCAAAGGTGAGCGGTGGAGCGGATACCTACAGGTCGTCACAGACGTATTTATAATGTATATTATCGCACGTCATATTACGGTAGATACATTGCAGTATATTTTCTAGAGGTCGAGATACTGCGAAAGAAGCTATAATATATACATATACATATATCTCTTGTTTTTGTCGTCAAAATACATATGTAAACTGATATAACGAGACGTATCTCGGTACAACAAGACATGTTATTGCACAAATAATGACCACAGATTTATATTATATTATATCTGTAGGCTGCGGTAGTTTATACATAGTGATATATATTCTAGCTCCGTCTGTGACGACCCTAATGCTTGGGTCTGCCTTGTAAACAAGCTGAACATGACGCTTCTAACTACGTTTGATATAATGAACCGAGACTGAATAGACGAGTGCGCTACGCAAGCATCCTACACCATGTGACACGTCGGCGGCTTTATAGAAACAAATTGACGTGAAAATAAATAACGCTGTTCTTGTTATATCAACGTGTGTTTTTATGAGGCTTGTCTGCCTATCGATATATGGTTTGAGTTATAAATAAACATTTGTATGACATGTTCTGGGGTGACATTAAATAATGTGTAATCTACATACGCTTAAAAAAACATGGTGTTTTAAAGGTAGCATTAAAAAACTACTTTGACTTCGGTAACAAATATGAGTTTACTAGTATATTGCAATTCATATATTTATCAAATGAAGAAACCATTAGGTTAGATTATGTTAAAAATTTGATTTTTACGTCCAAATTGATAACCTGGACACAAAAGGCAGTCTTCTAAAATTAAACTAAATTATAAAGCTTCGAAAACTTTAATAACTTGAAATTAAATGAAGATATCGTATTTTTATTAAAATACGGAACTAGTATTTGAGAAATATAATCTAAAAGAAGTATCTAATAGTTTTGCGTGATGCGCGCACAACGGCAGACCGTTTATCTATGCTATCTAGGCTATCATTTATATTTATAACACACTGTTGTATTTATATTTATATCGTGATAAAAATTGAATGAACTACCATATCACCCGCACTCCCTTCTACATGTTAAAAGGAAGACATTTTTCAGCGAGCAGAGCGCGACCGGGGGCAATTTGTTGCTCGACGTCGCCGTCGCTGGCTGAATACAATCGCGGAATGTTGCTGGTAAATTACTCGAACACGCTATTCATCCTGCGCGACAGATCGATTCAACTTTGAGAAAGCCCAGTATCGAATCTCACAACAATTCCTTTTGCTCACCGACTTCCACCGCCGCGAGGTGAGCGCACACCAATGCATTTTGAATGTGGAATATTCGGAGATTGCTCTTGAATCGAATTCGCGACTTTTGATATACCTACTCTGCGTAGAATTGTCATATCTCTCCGGTGATAGATATGGATACTGTGCTGTATATCTTATATATATTGTACTCCACTTACATAAATGTTTACTTTTTTTTACTAAATAGCACATACCTACATATGCATCTTGACGCCAGGAACCTTACGGGGTAGGCAAAGAGCATGGAGCATTATTAAATAGCCTCCTTTGAATTGAAGGCGCATAAATATATTTCTATATATTTTTTTGTTTCTGTCATCATTATTAAGCTTTTTATTGTCTTATTGATGAACACGAGTTTTTATTTGGAACTTTTAAGGGAGGTTGACAGACATTTTACACCGTAGAGAACACTATGGAGAAACCCTTGTATGTTTACAAAGAAAGTTTTTCTTCGGCGCTATCGTAAGTGATATGTAAATGAATATGAAAAAAGCACATAAATCAGTATTATAAAAAATGTAAGCCATGACTCGAACCCGATACATCCGAAGTGTGAAAATAAAATCCGAACCACTGAGATACCATCATTTCTGTTTATACGCGATTTATATAAACGGCTATCTAAACATTTATTTAATGAAAAAGTTTTCCGGATAATAAAACTTGTACCACTAACAAAGTTTCCGCGACAAACTGAACCGAGCTGACTTATTAGATCACCTTTGAGAGTTGAGAACTCTGTAAGTTTCTCTGATTACATAAAATAATAGGCATGTGTGTAACATAGTAAACATTATATGTGACTCAATATATATTATGTAAGGAGACACAAATAGTGTTGCTACTTTCTGTGAAATTTTAAACACTTATCATTAAAAACTTCTATAGACCCCTCCTAATCTCTTAAAGGGTCTAAGACAGATGAACGAGGCAGTTCATTGAGTGGTGGTTGCATCTTGGTAAAAGAAGCATAGATCGCCTACCTAACAGGTAAAATCTGGCCCAAAGATAAAGCTGGATGTAGCTGGATTCAAAAGAACCAGGAACTGGTGTAAAATCCAGATTCAGCATTCATTAATACAATACTAATAATGTCAGTTTAGTACACTCGCTCAGTGTGGCAAAATACGTCATGATCACCAGCTCCCACCACCATCCAAAGCACAATGGAAGTCATTGCGGAACTAGTAATTTGTTAACGCAACAATCGCACCCCGGGGGCATGAAGAATTCCTTTCGTTTTCTCATTCAAATACGTATGTTTCTAAGGGGAATATTCTGTGCCGCGGCGGGAACAGGGGCAACCTTTTTGTAGAGCCCCATTTTTCAGTAGCCGGCGAATGGTGCGCAATTTGTATAACTCCACTCCTAGTCTCCACTCATTCGTCCAGAACGGAGATACTTCTTCTTTATTGATGCCAGTCTAGTCGTGTTTTGATGAGTAAAATTGCAAAAAACTCGCTTGTAATTTTTAAACTAATTCTTGTGGTTCTACTATCCTGATATATAGGTTTTTATTGCTTTGGAAACAACGCTAGTAGCGTCGCTTTATATAGAAGATAGGAGATGATTTTCTAGAGTTGTAACATCTTGAAATCTGTAAGTAGATACAAGAATTGCGAAAGAGCGCAAAATAATTAACGTGACACTGATGTAGATTGCTAAGAATAATATTATATTAACATAGGACTCTTGATATTTATATACATACATAGAAATATTATTAACGAACGTATTCTAAAGAACACAAAACATTAAGGATAAACAATTGATACATAAGTTACGCTTAAGTTGCGTGCACCGTGTGGGTGTAATTTAATTTGCAATGTCGAGTCAATACCGATTCTCGGAGTTGATGTCACCGGTTCGATGTCCGATATTCATAATGATGCTAATTTAAACACGCCCGTTTCTTTGTTTAGCACGATTTTTGTGATATCATCAACTTTCATCACTCTCTCAGAATGAGCGGGTTACCGCCATTATCTGCCTAGCTGGTCGAGTGCGGGTTCGCAGGCTTCATACGCTTTAAGGAACAATGTTTTAAATGTGTGGATTTGCTCTCGATGTTGTACTTCGCCCTTTTACATTTAATCTTAATTTTTTATGTGTAATCTGCAATGTATTCAAGTTATAATATATAGGTACGTGATGTGTGCGCGGTGACGTGGAACGGAATGGGCCGAGGTCGTGTTCGCGGTTGTTGGCGGCTGATTGGATCTGTCGGGCGCAAGAACGACGTGCGGTCAGCGCGTCTGCGACCATTCGACCACTCGACCATCCGACCACTCGACCAGTCGACCACTCGAACAGCTTACCACATGTCTCAAATGCAGTATACCATAACACATTACCAGTCGTTGAATATCGTAATTGTACTTGGCACATTGTCATAATATGTATTATATTAATTTATATTTTTCATTTCTTTCATCGGCAAATATATTGAACGTACATCGGAAGCAACTTTAATTAAAACTCTACGAGTATGAAGCATCGACTGCTCCAATTCCGCTGGCACTCATGTCCCGGCCCCGTGACGTGGGTCAGGTTAACAGCGCGCGGACCTCGCCATTGTCACGATTCGCGACCACATGGACATTTATTATCGTCAGTAAAACGTCCCAGTTCGTGAGCATTTTTCATCGCAGCCCTGAATTGCAGCAATAAAACGCTCGCAGCCCCCGCGACGACCATCACAAACTATCCGCACTCGACGCCCGCCTGCATAAAACTTCCTAATTAACATACTTATGTTCACCGCTGCTGCCCATTTTAATGTTTGAACGATTCGCTCGGGACACGAATGAGAGCGCCGGAAAGAAATTTTCATTATTGTCACCAATTTTATTTTTATCGTAAATCCTAAATAACGGTTCATTCTATTGTCGCATTGAGAACGACGCTGACTCCTCTGTATTTGGTACGGGGAAAGCGGGAAAGCACAAGAGGCAAATTTTGCTGAATTTCGTTTATATATTATTTGGCACCGGTGAAGATTCCCGATAACGTGAGGGTGTTGTGAAAAATGTAATAAAGAAGAGTGTGCAGAGTTCCAGATTGGAAATATCGCTTAATACGTCGCGTCGCAGACGGCTCTGGAAATTATTTAGGTTCGAAGCTCGCTCGGCGCGGCCGCCGTGCGTACGCCACGTCGTCTAAATAAAATTTATTACTTCAATATTTAATCGCCATATTTTTATTCCATTTATCGTAAATCCGGATTTTTTTTTTATTGCGGGGTTAACTCGGAGATAACGAAAACGTGTCATCCTATCATGATTAATAGATACTCATGTTGCAGAACATTTTTATTGTCGAGATCTTTTTGTTATACTTAAAATTAAGAAAAAATTAAACAAGGCATAAAAGACCATGTAGTATATTATACAATGAAAATACCTTACTCAATCTAACAACACTAGCACTGATACGATCGGAAGTAAGGAAAGATTACGCCATGGTCCATAAAGCGTTAGCAGTAAGTCATACCGCGAATATATTAAGGCGATTTATCAGTACTGGAACTTTATCTTCCGAGCTGGCGCCTGGAACCAATATCGACAACTATTCCTTGTAGCCACGTCAGTAGACTCCTTTTATTATCATTCCTTTTATACGCTATAAGACTTTCCAATTGTCAATACATCAGATTTGTTTTACGTATGTGTTAGATACATAAATGTAGTCCTCAGTCTTAATAAGCATTATAATTTTCTGATCGAATATTTGACCAGTTATTTGTACAACATATATTAACCAGTTTATTTGTGAATGAGGTAATATTAAACTAAAAATACAGAATGTGTAATTTACAATTAAAGATTGTAATACAATTGTAACTAATTATGTTGTAGGTACTATACAATAAATGTGAATAATTACGTAAAATTAATTACGTTATACATTTTATAATAGAGTTGTAAATTTATTAATCTTATAACATCATCATAGTTTTAAAATGTATGTTTGTATACATCGTTTTTTTTTGTTTTTAAAATATTGAGTGTCAAATATAAATCTCTTTTAAAAATACCCCTGTGTACGGCTTAAAGCACCTAACAATGGAAGCGAGGCAAATAGACCTGCTCTGCGGTAATTTCCGAAATTTTCAGTTCATGTTTGGTAATTTCCGATTCGTTTTTCAAATATTTGCAAATTGTTTTTATATCATTCCCCCCCGTTTTCAATGTTAATAATACTACGATGGAATATTTTATTCCCGTATTCAATACGTTTATTTGAAAATTTTTGTTTCTTTATGTTAAGTTACTATGAATTGTTAGTTTTTCAAAATGTACATTTATAGATAACCGAAAATACTTACATACAATTATATTCGTTACATTGTCTTAATGTTTTGTTTTGAAGTAACGACATATGTAGTCTTTCTTCAAATATTCATTCTTCTTAAAGTTCAACATTCTTAAAGTGTATCCACATAAAATAATCCAGAAATATTTATGTAGAATAACGTCCGTTGTAGATGATTTTGCTTACAAAAATCTTGAATTGATAAAGAAATAACAGCAAGAAACCTTGGTGGTGATATGACGTCGGAATGTGACCACGCGGGGAGAGATCGAACGATTCTAAATTTAATTAAAAATAAGACGCCCGTTTATCTTATTGGATAAAGTTTAAATATACCAAACTACTTAGGTTTAAGTTACTTTTAATTAGTTGGTAATTAAGGGGCTTAAAGTCTGCCATCCGCATTTAGTCTGCAGTAGCCTGATCTTAACATTACCATTTTAAATAAGTCCATGTCAAATAGTCGAGCGGTAACAGGGTTGATAATTATGATGATGATGATGATGGTGATGATGGTGATGTTGATGTTGATGATGTTGATGATGTTGATGATGT
>DWEE01001419.1:0-13427 GCA_018245755.1 Parelbella macleannani
GTTCCGAGTAAGTAATGGTTCGGTTGGGCAGGGATAACAAATACTGAATAATTAATGCGCGATTAAAATATATTATATTTGCATAGCTCACTAACTTTAATGTTTTCTGTCAGTCTTAAGTTACATAAATTATATTATAGATGTGACAGTTTATATTTGAGTAGAACTTACTGTTTCTTTATTATCTGTGTCGAAACTTGTTTTATTCTCTGACATGACATAACTGATGAAACGTTGGTGTTCTACACTCCTCTGCGTACCGTTTCGGGAAAATGCAGGGATGATGTTATGTCATAAGAGAAATACTTCACTATCGTTTTATTATTATACGAGTATCGCCACGTCAGGAATGTTAGAAGGTAAGCAGAGAGCACCGAATGCTAAGCATCTCTATCTAATTCAACATGACAATGTTCAGTATGACATAATTCAATATTCTAATGACATAACGATATAAATATACCTATACGAATTAGAAATACCGAATGCATTTGTTTATACACTGCGTAGGCGGATCGGTCAAAACGGCAGACATTACGGCGTGGTAGCCATAGACACAGAAAACTAGTAGAAAGAAATAGACTTCATAAATCATCTCATTTACCATTTGTATCTACATCGTGACTAAAGCAGTTCTCATTGTATTATTGGAAGTACTGTCATAAAAAGAACCTAGGGTATTGCTGTATATAAAATATTTGATTGAATTATTTGAAAGTGGGCATTTTTCTACGATTCCTGCCATCGACAATAATCCGGACGGAAAAGAGGACATTAATCGATGCAATCTAATACAAGTCACATCTTTGGACGCGCTAAGAGATCTATTCCACTATAGTAAAAAGTAAAATTTATGTTAGAAGTTGGAGGAATATTTTTAAAATATTGACTAATTAACGTACTGTTATATACAATAAAATTAGCAAGTTAGGAGGCTATGGATCGATTAAAATAATTTACGAAGTTATAAATATGTTGGCATTTCTATATGATTCGTATTCTGTGGGGACAACTTTTACATAATGTTTGAGAAGCAACAGGTAACTAATGACCTGAAAATCTTATAATAAAATAATACGAGTTATTGAATGTTACATAAACGTGAACGATGTAATCGAGTGTTTCTGTACTTACTACATTTTGTATCTATGTCTCATTATATCTCACACTTTTATCTTTTGTCTATATCCTATAATATAGCAATATTTAAAAACTTTAGCGGACATTAAACTTTTGTTCGTATTTCGAATTTTTTAAATGTATACTATGACTAGCTCACGTTATTTATTCACAAACTTATATCTAAAATCAAATAAAACAAATCTCACTGTATGTCAGTCTTAGATAATTATAATCTGTATGAGTAATGTGGTAGAAAAAGAAAAAAATATATATGAAAAGAAATCCAACAGATTGATGTTGCAAATGTGTGAAGGCTGCGATTATTGACAATCAGTAGAATCGGTTCTATTTCCGCTATGTTCATTCACTGTAAAGAAAGGTACAGTATGATTAAATTGAAAACATACAAATGATGATACAGTGCACGATGACGGGCTGATATTATGATTATGATGATGATGACTATGATGAGATGCAAACTGTGCAAACGAAACTCAAACTAGGAAATGCAACCGACTTTAACTATATAATATGTATATAACTGTACATTGAAGTCTTCGAAGCTACAACTTTCGTAACTTTAGTTGTTACTGGCTAACACGAGACGTTTAATGGCATAAATTAAATAGGTTTACAATTATTAAGTTAGCCATTTCGAAGCCTCACCTGGACGGCGGTGGATCTGATGGCATAAGCTGGTCAGAGAAAGTGGATATGATAATTGGACGGGCCGCGATGTGCGACCGGTCCGGCGTGCTCCGGTGAGCAATACGTGTGCCGACTGGATGGTGTGGATAATATTGGATAGACGTATCGTTAATGTATAAATATTAAAATATAATATATACATACATTGTTGAATGGATACCTATATATATTCCTGCTTAACTCACGTACGTTTGTAGAGATGGCCCGAATGGTTACTAGACGGACTAGTTCTACGAGTCGTACTTGTCGGACTATCCCGAAAATCGTACGTGAGTTGAGCCGGTTCATATACAATCATCTACATATACATATAAACACTCATGAGACATTTAACAGTAAAATTGTTGAATATTGTTACGTGATACAAAACGTAGAAAGTTAGTTTTGGGGAACTATCGTTTCTCTGTTTTAACAATGTGTGCTCTTAACATCATTTAATTATTAATTCTCGATTATAAATGTGGATGTGCTGTAATATTTCTCTGAAAAACAAAATTCTGGTTTATTTCTGACTTTCGTTTAATTTCTGGTAATTGGAAAGAGTTAATTTTGTTTAGGATTACATTACTGTGGATATTGTTGCAAAACAGTTTCAATTTAATTTTTTTTTGTCAAAGAAAACTGACGTCAAATAAAATATCTGTAGGCCTGTTATTGTTAATATTTTACGGAAGCTCATTAGGTCATGTACCGGGCACAAATCCAGGCAACCTACCAGTATTAGTAATTTCATTTAATGTAAATGTTTAGGGCATGTCCACCTGACGCCACCGCGCTCGTCCTCTCCGCGATTGTTCCACTACCGCGTTATCAATCATCTATTTTACTATTCCACGGCTGCAGGCATTTTATACCAAGCTCTCTTCGTGTTTTTAGATTTCATGTTCATTATATCTAAGTAAAATTTGATAATGATTATTGATACCTAACAAATATTATCTTAGTATTCTATAATTGTGAAAAACAGTCATAAACCGAATGCATTAAGTATTTTTTATATTCTAAATCAGCATACAGAAATGTGGACCAATGGAGTGCTGTTTTAAATTTCCCGAAGCGCTAGCGGTTTTAAGATAGGAAATATTCGGGAAATTGTAATCAAACATTCTGTCTATTTCATAAGTTGGTCTTCTAACAGTGGAGCAACAGAGAAATAGCATGTAAAATATGTGTATTCTTTTGACACGTGTATGCAACAAATGCCTAAGAAAGGAGATTTTCTGATTGTTGAAGACGTCAATAATTTCTTTACATACGGAATGTTGGTATTTAATTATTTTCATAATACTTATGTAGAAATCAATAATTATAAATATAACAGTTTAAACTAAAAGATACGAGTATTTTTAAGCAGTCTCTCCAAGTCTGCCAGGCTGATGTGAAAAACGTGAGCACGGTGTTTACTTAACAGTAATTATCAATATATTATCACAGCATTATGATAATTAATCAGCAAAGTTCCCAAAAGTTCGACGCAATAAATTATAGCTTAGCTTGTAAATTGGTGTTGCATACAGTACACCGATAAATCAAACCTTCTAATAGCTGATAAAGCTTAGTCAAGCCGTGGAATACTTAATGTGATTAGCATAGGAAACTCCCAGCTTCCGCATATCTAAGGAATCTCTCGCTCTCGCATACATCAATAATCAATCACTTAGCATGAATTTACGGAGAGACAAAGATTAAGTACTAATACAGACTGTACAACAGGCATTTTAGTACGTAGTGCATTTTGGTAGTGTTAGTATGATTTATTGTAAGATTTGTCATGGTTTATAAGAAAAATTGGGCTTTCTTCTTGTCCCCAACCCTTTTCAATCTAAGAAATATTGATGGCCAATAGTGGGAGGACAAAAAGGTCAGATATGACGATGATTAGATTTGATTAAATGATTCGACTGTAAATTAGAGATACTGAATTAACATTAAGATTATTTATCGGCAATTAGTTCTCTTTTTGTGTTTTGCACAATGCGAGTTCATTGATAATACATATTAGTCGAATATTAATATAGAAATATCATTTACCTACTTGAACCTCAAGTTTTTACAGACAAAGATAACTAGCAATCGGTGCCCTCTGAATGTCTCGTAAAGGACCTCGCGTGATGATATAATATAACATATCACTTATGCTTTTGTAAAAAAATGTTTTAGCTATTAACTAACTATAAAAGTTATGTAAATTTGTGGTCAACCAAAATATAACTGAAACGACTTCAATCCAACATCTTTATTTTCCTTAACTTAATCTATATATTGCAAAATTAAACTTCATTCAAAGATAAATGGAGATAGATATGGGCATAAATATAACTGCATTTTAAACTCATTGCAAGTAAAAGTACACATTAACGGATGCAGGCGCAATGTTGTCTTAAACAATTATAGTTTTAGTGCAATCTCGTTACATCGCTGAGTTTCATCACCGATCTAATTACAATTATCTGGCTGTTCACCTTTGCAGCTTTCGTATGTATAATTCATGCTTGAGACATAAGTGAGAAGTCGCGAGAATTAAGAATATGTATGCATGTATTTCAAGTAACTATGTACTTCCTAAATACATGTTAGCAATTCTTTGTTATCCTACAGCCTGGAATATATTTTATGCATATTTCTAAGTACTAGTAACTCTCTGTCAGTCTATATCTTAATGCTCAAGATTTTCATGTTGTGGCTTTTGTAGTGTAGTGGCGTTGTGTGTGTCTTATAGCATTCTCTAACACCTAAGAAGTCTGTATTTCTACACAAGACCAGTAACATACAAGGGCTTTACTCTTTTAATTTTCAAAGAAGATCCAGGTCTATCAGTGGAAATATAAAAGTTCTGATGACGATAATCATAATTGTAGTTCGGCATTATCAAATTTTTTAAAGTTTTTCGAGGCTGTATAATCTTTTCTGCCAAAATAATCTGTATCTGTACATACACAAATCTTAATTCAGCATGGTATAATAAATTCCATGGCTCCCAAACTAATGAGCAACTCCCAGAATAACTGATTTCCTTTTATATATACCGCATGTAGATGTATGCACATGTATACCATACCAAATATGTCAAAATGCGGCATTTATGTAACAACACTGAATAGTTCTAATTATTGATAACCACCGGTACCTTTTTCATTTCCAATTAATTGGTTGTTTCGCCTGTTTCCATAATTCCATAGTCGATTGTTTATTATTCTGATACTTTTTTGTCAAGGGCTAAGTGGTAAACACGAATGGTATTGTCTATTGAATAGACTCTATTCATTGTATTTTAGTTCGTTTCGGGTTAAAGAAGCAAAGCGCCCTTGAGTTTGAATTATATTGAAATAGGTATATTGTACATATCCCTTATTTATCAGGTATGAAACAACAAGCTGAATACCTATGTATCTACTAATAATAAAATGCAAAATTGTAATTTGAACTAGTTTTAATTTACTAAATTATTCTTCAATAACAATATAACAATCACAAATCGATAGTTCAAAGATCTGAATTAAAGCAAACCACGTGGTAATAATTAATTGTGAGTAAAATTGGATTGCATACCTGTGAATCTTCAACATCAAGGTTTTACTCGTCACCGACTATAACCTTTCCATTGCTAGCATCGTTCTATAAAACTGAAATTATTTCTGTAGTGACGAGCCAACGTATGCAGTACAGAAGGATATTATTGTAATAAATGGTTTTGTATAAACGAAACCTGACACGAAAGGATGTCCGTTGCGAATATTTGTACAAATGCAATGGATACCTGCGGATCCGGATATCATCATATTGGGAGGGTCGGAAGTAGATCCGCTTCTATGGGAAATGGGCGAATAGAGCATCTATGATATTTTCTTACAATATTGAGTTACAGGCAGGCAGGCTGAGTGAAATTCGGGAAGTAATGCGATATTTTGGACAGGTAACCATTTTTTACTTCTTGCCAAAGGCTCTAAAGGCCTTGCACATTAATGCCGGATAATATCAGGTGATAGCTAACTTACAAAAAAATATTAGGTCAATAAGCCCGTATTAGCTTAATTTACGTATTTCATCATCTATTTATTTATTTAATTCGTATGCTAATATTTATTTGAGAATAAAATCAACAATCAATTACGTTCATTTAAAAATATGTACAAGAGTGCTTACATAAATACACTTACCTTAATGTACCGAATTGAATAAAACCTCGGCTAAGAATTTCGACAAGAAACTTGAAGAAATGTGTGTTCTTTTATCTTACTATTAGGATTTTTTAAGATCATAGTGTTTATAACAAAATAATAACTGTAATTGGGTTGACGGGCAGAAAATGTGGCACTAAATTGGCCTTTCATAAATGGCAGTGAGGGATAAATATTAGTACTCGTAAATCTAAAACTTTATGCTACAATTTAAACAAATTAAACTCGGAAAGGATAACGCAAGTGTTGCTGTAGCATTAAAGTACAAACTATGACACAAGTCTCTGTTTATTCATTTGTTTATTTATGTCCGGCGTCACCCAAAACAGAATACAATCACTATGGATTAGAGCGTACATGACACTTTTAGATCTATAGACATTATAATCCAACTAAAATATGGATTTAATTCTTTTTTTCCCTTTTAGAAATGTGTATTTTCAACCCCTTAACACATTCTCGATTGTCTTTCTAAGTACCTATTTTTACGTCCAGGAAGAGGAACTGAGGTGCCTGACGTGTTTTTTGTTGAGTTCCGAGTAGGGTTACAACAAATCTAACTCAACAATATGTGTTACGCCATATGCTGGCTCTTTGTAAAAATAGATACATAAAAAGCCGTCTTTAATGAACATAATTCCCTTATAAAAGGGTTACTTAAAAATAACACGCGGCGTCCGTATTCGTGGTGGCTGATTTCGATCCCATTGCGATATAGAAAAGAGAGTACAAAACAGATTTTTGTTTGAAAATAGTTTAAATATTGCTCCAGTGCCAACACACAGGTTGAATTTAATTGTCCATTCATATTAAATATACAATAAATAAAGATCATTTCGTACGTACGTATTTACGAACGTACAGGTGAAATAATTAAATTAACTGAAAATAATAAGAACACAAGTATCTGTGCTAAGATAAACGCATCTAGCATATCTTAAGAACAACCACTTACTTCGATTTATATAAACATTTGTATCTGTAGATTGCAATGACCTGTTTGAAAAGTCCGTCAATCGTAAACATCTTAATCCAATCCGCGACCTTTTAAACTTTTAAGCTCGATTCAGCATTCCTTAATCAAAGAAACGGTATGCCGGAACTTGATATAAAGCTCTAACAACCATTTATAACGCTGTACAAATGAACCCGTCAGAATAAATTGTATTAATAACAGTTAACAAAACACACACACAATCAGCGTCCGTTCAATTGCAATTGGTACAAACCGTAGATTAGACGCTTCGCTGATCATCTGTTAATCATCGATCACGATTTGTTTAACATCGGTTTAAAAATAAATGCCTAGTAGAGATCTTTGTAATGAATTCGATTAATATAATTCACTGTGGTCATTGTGTTTTGAACTTTTAATTAAAATGAAGTTTTTGAAATTATTATTTGTCTGTATGAGTACTTACTTTTTTTTTCTTATTGAGAAGGGACAGCATCGTACTTACCAATCCTTTTATCGTTTCGTTACTACGCATAGTTCTCCCGGGTTTGTGAACCTATGACAAGCCTTTTCCAGTGCATTATTGGCCACGATTCTTCTTGCCTTTTGGACCCATACACCGGTGGAGCTGACGTAATTCTAAAACAACATTATGCACCTCTCTTCATGCCTGCCGGTTGAAGTAATTAATTCAATTTACGATAACATAAAGTCTCGTCAGTCGTAGACTATTTCCGGAAGATTTGACCAGAATAAGCCCGTACTTGAGCGTGGAGTTCCGTTGATATGATTTATATGAGCCGCATGGTAGTGTACAGGTTATTTTTAAATTTTATAGACATTGACATACCCACCTTTGTTTTGTACGAGACATGAAGTTATTGAATGGGTTCCTTCTGTCTGACAGTTTTTATATTTCATAATATACTCGTACATATAGAATGAACGTACCAGATGTCGATGAGGAATGCTTATTAAATATATACTATGTATACATATGTATATATGTAAGTACATGAGACTTTTAGTTCCATTTCGACCTCTCAGAAAAATGAGAATTTTAAAAATGTTACTATCACGCCAAAACTGTAATGGAGAAGGAAAATATAGTAAGGAAATCTGCATACTTTTGAGTAATCCAAAATTTTCTCAAAAGCCTGTGAGGTCGGCCAAATTGTACTTGTCCAAGAAGGTAGACCTTACATTACCGAACCAGGCCTTACCCTTGTCATTCCAAAAGAAGACTCCTGTTGAGACAATTGATGCAAATAAACGAGACAAAGAGTTTTATCCACTGTGTTTAGAATTTTCAGTATATAAACCGATGTTGCATTGTGGTTGTGCTTAAGACTTTGTATATAGTTCAGACAACAATAATTGTCCAAATAAATAAGTCGGTGGCTCAAAAGTGGGTGTAGTCTAAAAGTCATAGTACGGCAAGCGGAAACATATTGCATTTTATAAACAGAATAAAAAACCTGCAACACGCTGGGAACCGTCTAAGCGGCTCTAAGCAGAACCTTCCCACCGTGGTTCGGGGTAAATCTGTCAAAGTCCAGATGCTTCTTGATTTTTTACAACAAAACGGAAACGGAAAGACAGGAGGATGGCTCCATCTCTTTCTAAAAACAATCTGGCTCTCTGTCTTTTCCGAAGCATTTTTTTTGGGAACTACATTATATTCGCAGGTTTTTCATGCACAGATTGTGGTCGTCTACCACCTGTTGTATGGAAAAAATGTGAACAACTGACGGTCATATGGTATTGCTACAGGTTTCGGTTTGTTGTCTAAGTTCTTGCTTGTTTTGCTTATCGATTTTAGTGTTGTTGTGTTAATTTTAGTGCTGTTCAGCGATACGGCCAAACTGCTGACATTTTTTTGCATTTAAACAGCTCTATCAATTTCCTTTAAATCGTGTTGATAGCGTTCCATCATGCAGTGTCTTTTAAGTTGTAGGCAGAGAGCACCAAGTAAAAAAAATGACACCAGTTGTTATATGCACTTAAGATGAAACAAATAAAAATAATAAATTACAACGATGAAATCATGTATTAGTTGAACAATAATCAAAGAGTATAAAACACTACAGTCTTTAGTAATTTTTAAAGAAAGCAAATACTGTCGTGTTCATATTTTTTTTTATATATACAGCATTTTTTTATGCTTACGATATCACGCATCATTTACAGAAATTAACTTACTGGTTATAGTATAGGATTATGAATAAGCATTTTTCTACACTTTATTCTTCTGCTACCCGCCATTAGTCCCCAACATCCTCACACCCGAAGCCGTGGGAGAAGGCACGCCAAACTAAACAAGATCTGTTGTCTCACAGTATCGTGATGGATCGCCTGTGTCGGTGACCCCATAGATCGTAGCAGCTTAGCAAACTACTGATATGAATATAAAACATAACAACCTCACGCCTGTATTTCTCTGAAGGGGTCGGCAAAGGACTGTTGTATTATCTGAGTGCGCATAAAAGTATAGAAGTGTAGTGTTCATATCTTAATTGATATTTAAGATTCTTCTTCGACAAAAAAAAGACAGTAGACCCGTTGCCAAAGGCTGAAAATTAAAAAGGTATTAAAATTGAATGTAATGAAATAATGTCATCTATTGATTATAACACCATGCCTGTGTTTCTCTAAAGGGCAGACAGAGGAGTGTGATACTCTCTGAATTAATATAAACGCTACAAGAAAATTTTCGACATAAATTGAGCTTTAAGGATAGCTACGTATTTATCTTGAATATATTATATATTTTAATCCTTTCCTTTTAAAGCACATTAACCTTTAAAGCCTATCTATCTTTAAAGCCTATAAGTTTAAAGTCTATCGATTTTAATTAATTTTATCCTATTTATGTTAAGTTTAAACGTCTTTTGCACCACATGCCCTTCATCACTATTCTCTAATGCTTTTGGCATGATAAGGTGATTACGCCTTCTGTAACGATCTGATCTTTAAATCAGAACATGACGCCGAATATCATATGAGTACTACTTTTAAGTTTCATAGAAGTAACAAGTATCAATTAAGCTAATATGTAGGTACATATGCTTATGTACCGTCACTAAAAGGGTTTCTAAATATGTCCATTTGAATATCTTGTAGGGCATAAATAATAATGACGTGTAAAAGGGCTGAGAATGGCAATTAGTAACCGGCTATGATTTATGTTTGTTAGTTGTGATTTATGGTGGCATTTTTGTAAAGTGAATTTTTAATGAGTTTTGTATGGCAATGGCACGTGGGTTTGGCGCCTTAGATAGATATAATATACATATGTTTTGGTTACTTGTGTGAATAGAATATCAGATGACAGAGTTCAGGGACTAAATAATGTTCTCGATAATGAACATGTAACATGTGGAATGAGCTTCCATCGGAATTGTTCTCTGAGCACTTTGATATGGGGTTCTTCAAAAAAAGCGCAAATAGAGCTCTCCGTCAAAGCCAGCAAATCATTGGCCACTCCTCGGGTATAGCAAATATCCATAGACAACAGTGACCATTTATCATCAGGTGGACCGTCTTGCTGTTTGCTATAATTGCTATAAAAATATGTTGTCTGAGGTGTATGAAGTCTGCTAAATGGTATTTAGCTGGTATAATAGATTATGGTCTTAAGTCTTCTAAATATATGGGGAGACGTATGTCTGACAGTAAAACAATGAAAAGAACGATAATGATGTGTACTACATAATCACAACATAAGAAATAAATTTATAAGGAGTCAGGCACATGAAAAACTTGAAAGAATGTGCCAACAAAATTTATTGGGTATATCGTCGCTTCACAGTGGCCATTTAGTACCAGGTGGGCGGTCATATAAAATTTAAAATTCCACCACGCGAAATAAATAACCCCACTTGCAACCCCAAATATCGTTCAACAGCGTACTACACGTCTTAAAACACCCGACTGAATAAAATTATCATATCAAAAAACTTTGTAACCATTTTATATTGTAAAAACACGAAAAAAACCAAACCAGCAAAACTCCTTGTGGTTTTATTGAATTCGCAACCCTCGGTTTTAATCTGGTAAGTACCACCTGTTGGATCGGCAGGCTGATTTTATGGGGCAGTGTTGCCATGTTCAAACTATCATAAATGGTTACTTAAATTTATTATAGTTCGCGTATGTTTTTAACCTGTATTCCTTTGGGGCTGAGAAGTGATATAGTCTTAAATCAGCAAGCTGTGCTTTATCGCTTTTGGACATTTAAAAAGAATGAAATAATTGGACAAATGCTTTTTATCATCTAAATTAACGCCAACTGATTTATGACTGCATATTCGCACTAGCCACCCTGGCAGACTGTGGTTCTAACTCTTCTCTTTCTAGCAGAAGACAAACTCAACAGAGAAAAAATAATCCAGTTGCTGATGACAATGATTGTTTCACTCCTTCTAAATTTTTTTATACGTTCCTGTATAATTGTATACCTACAATATGTGCATGACTACGAAGAAACTTTTGTGTCTATCCACATAAATAAAAAAGATAAATTGATATACGAATCTCTTTAATTGTAATTAATTGTAATTAAAGAGTTCCATATACCTAATATTTTTTATTTCGAAGATAAAGGCAAAAGATGTTACTTCACATATATGCACGTGTATTTATAACCCACTTGCATGTAAGATGTGTGGTAAAGAAACAACTAGGGATAACACATTATGTCCGTGGGGATGTTTTAAATGAGGAAACAAGGGATGAGCTGTTTCCGCTTCGAACGAGTTGCTCACATGCGCCCCAGATCTCCAACCCATACACCTGGCTATCAAGACTCAATTTTAACCCTTCAAATTCGAGGGAACATCTTGGGTTCTGTTTTACCCCTTTCACGAATTTTTTATCTAAACTCCATTTTTATAGCACTTTTTTTCACGGCGATTTATTTATAGATTCTCTTTAGCCGTTTTGTGGTTTTTAATATACCGAAGATGGTTATCGGACACAGCATTTGGTTCTTACTCAGCGGCGTGTTTTCGTGTTTTTTAGTGCTCATATGGCGGCAGATTTCGGTTATTTTTAGATTAGCATGTGCCGCCAGTCCGCGACAGCTGATGATATCATTTCTGATTTCCAGTCGAAAAGGGTTAACGTTTTGTCTAAACACTAACATAAGAACATAAGATAGTTGGTATAATTAAATAAAAATAAATATCTTAGGACATCTCCAGACACGGTCATCTGATCCCAAGCATGGCCAAATCTCTGTTATGGTGACCGGATATCTAATAAAGAGCGTAAATAATAAATATTTAACACTGTCAATATCAGATATAAAAGTGGTCAAACAATAAATGGTACAGACTAGATTTATAAAGATATACTCTTTAACAGAAGTACCTTAACTATGTTCAAAAATAATATGATTAGTGTTCAAATTTCGACCACTGTTCAGAAAGTAATAAACAAAATTTTACATTACATCCTTTTGATAAAGATGAAAGTTCTCCCAATAACCTCAATACTGTAGTGGTGACTAATGCGATAGGTTATGGGGAAAGTGATCTGATGTTCCGCACTCTGACCTCCGCTGATCAGACTAAGGTCACGGTCTGGGAAGTACTCGAGTTAAATTTTTCACTCCTTTGTAAATACGTCAAGCTTTTATAAACGGTGAAAGTGAAGGGATGCATACAATACATTATACTTTAATGCACACTCAAATATAAAGCATATTAAGAAAACGATTGATGTAGACAAAGCGTTTCAGATTTGTAAGGATAAAAATATTCATCATCATCATCGGCCTGTTTCAGTCCACTGCTGGACATAGGCCTCGCCCTACGGCCAGGTGGTATTACGATCTGCGAAGGGCTGCAGGCAGAGGCTGGATGTGGCAAGCCGAGGACAAGGCGCAATGGCGCTCATTGGGGGAGGCCCATGTCCTAAATATATTTGGCACTCGCTATTATCTACGTACCTCGAAAGGGGTACGTAGATAATAACGAAGGCGAATAAGGAGAACCTGGTGTGACGATGTAATTATAATAACAATAATAACATCAGAAAGGATAAGTATTACACCTACATACTTACATATTTTCACGCGAACTCCCGTACGGGGTAGGCAGAGAGCACGGGGTGCCAAATATTTCTATACTTGCAAACCTGCCGTACTTAATGGACAAGTCGAATACAAATATTCATTATTAAGATACTCTCTTAGCGATATTTTTTATTAAGTGAATAAGCTTTTTTATTAAGATTTTGTTTTAGACTATCTTAAACGAGTTCACTGGCCATTGTCATTAATTACAATGTTGTGGTATCATCTATAAAATAAACAAACATAATTTAGAGTTCGGTATTCCGATGATGCAAATGAGTTGCAAATGAGCAAATGATACATACATCAGTGCGACGAACAGGTGCGCGTCTCCCCGTGTGAAGCTGATCTACTGTCTACACATTAACATAAGCTATATATTGTA
>DWEE01001420.1:0-13423 GCA_018245755.1 Parelbella macleannani
TAGGTAGAGGAGTGTAGTACACTCCCAGGTTTCACCAGTTACGTTTAAGTCCCATGATGGTGAGCCTATTGCCATACACCGAGCACAGATCCAGACTCCGAGTCACTATTAGAAATTCTAAATTAGAAAAATCCAATAGTACCCGACCCGGGACATGAACTCAGGACCTCCCGATCGGCAGTTGTGCTTGCAACCACTCGACCAACGAGGTTGAACAATATTTAAAGCAATTTTTTTTTTCAGTTACGGTGTCATCACCGCCTATCGATCCATGCACGCCCTCTCCGTGTGGACCTTACTCTGTATGCAAAGTTATCGGAGAGTCACCATCATGCACTTGTCAACCAGATTATATTGGAGCACCGCCCAACTGTCGACCAGAATGCGTCAGTAATTCTGAATGCAGCAGCAACCTGGCATGCGTTAACCAAAAGTGTAAAGATCCATGTCCCGGTAGCTGCGGATATAACGCAGACTGTAAAGTTGTCAGTCACGCACTGATTTGTTCATGTTCGTATGGACAAACCGGTGATCCACTAATTTCATGTAATCCGATCAGAGGTAAAGAAATGTTCATAATTTTTTTTTTATTTATGTGCTTCTAAGTTCGTTACTTTTTTAAACGCTGCTCAATTTGTTACAGAATCAATTATAGAATACGCGTCGCCGTGTGAGCCGTCGCCATGCGGTCTAAACGCTGAATGCACTGAAAGAAATGGCGCTGGATCTTGTAAATGCGTAGAAAACTATTTCGGCGACCCATATGAAGGATGTCGACCAGAATGTGTTATTAATAGTGACTGTAGCCCAACGTTAGCATGTATCCAGAACACCTGTAAAAATCCATGTCCTGGCATTTGCGCACCAAATGGGATCTGTCAAATCGTCAACCATTTGCCGTCTTGTTACTGTCCACCTGGACTTACAGGCGATGCCTACAGATTCTGTGTACCCAAGGAACAAGGTAACATTGATATTAAACATGTGTAACGTGCATAGTTTATAGAATTACATAATATTTTATTAAAGATATTGATATTTACAGACGTTGCGAAAACTACACCTTGCATACCTTCGCCATGCGGTTCGAACAGTGAATGCCGTGAGGTTAACTCACAAGCAGTCTGTACCTGCCAAGAGAGTTTTATGGGCACACCACCCAATTGTCGGCCAGAATGTACTATAAATAGCGAATGCGCGAGTCACAAGGCGTGCCTCAATCGTAAATGTGTTGATCCGTGCGTGGGTCAGTGCGGCAGAAACGCTAACTGCCGGGTGATAGCTCATAATCCAATATGCTCCTGCCAAGATAGGTTCACGGGTGATCCGTTTACGAACTGCATACCAGGTAAGTGAAAAAATACGAGTAAGACGAATGTAATCGAAACTACCGAATCGTATAAATAAATATTTATATATAATTTTTTTCTTTCAGTTGCTATATCAATACCATCGCCTCCTCAAGATATTAATCCATGTATTCCTTCACCGTGCGGACCCAATTCTCAATGTGAAGTATATGGTGGCAATGCTCGTTGTACATGTCTACCAAACTACATAAGCACTCCTCCCCGCTGTAGACCAGAGTGTACTATAAACTCTGAGTGCAGCGCAATAACAGCTTGTATTAATAACAGATGCGCAGACCCGTGTCCTGGCGCCTGTGGCAATAACGCCCAATGTAATGTCCACAATCATTTACCAATTTGCTCTTGTATGTCGGGATTTATAGGGGATCCGTTTACTAGCTGCAACTTGCGTTTGCCAGGTACGTACATATATGTACATATATAGACACTAAAAATAGTACAATATGCATTAAAAACGTTGCTTCTATTGAAGACAATAATTATATATTTTTTTATTTTAGAATCAGAACCAATAGATCCTTGTTCTCCTTCTCCGTGTGGATCAAATGCAGAATGTCGCAACGGCGTCTGCACGTGTATACCTGAATATCACGGCGATCCGTACTTCGGATGTAAGCCGGAATGTGTGCTAAACTCCGATTGCCCACGAGACAGATCATGCATCAAAAACAAATGCAAAGATCCGTGCATTGGCACTTGCGGAAGTGATGCTGTTTGCGATGTCTTCAATCATATACCTATGTGCTCCTGCCCTCCCGGATTTACAGGATCGCCTTTCCACTACTGCTCCAAAAACATAGGTAAATGTCAGAAAAACTGCTAGTACATTTTCTTGCAATGGCTAATGGTAATAGATAAATGATAATAATCTATTTATTATTTCAGAAGTTAATGTACCCGTGAACTTGTGCGAGCCATCGCCTTGTGGGCCTAATAGTCAGTGCAGAGAAGTAGGCGGGCACGCCGTTTGTGTCTGTGTACAGGGCTACATCGGCAGCCCGCCCAACTGCCGAGCCGAATGCACAATAAGCTCTGATTGCCACCTAAATAAAGCTTGCTCTAATCAGAAATGTATAGATCCATGTCCGGGAGCTTGCGGAAGACATACACATTGCATTGTTGTAAATCATAACCCTGTGTGCTCCTGTTTAACCGGATATTCCGGAGATCCCTTCTCAGCGTGCCAGTTGATTCGTATGTACTCATTTTGTTTACTTCTGGAACTTTCCATTACAACTCAGCATCGTTACATTTATTAAATAATAATTTTTTTATTATAGCTGCTGTGCCTCCAGAAAAAGTGAATCCATGTGTGCCTTCACCATGTGGACCCAATTCAGAATGTATAGAGAACGGTGAAAACGCAGAGTGCAAATGTTTGACCGGATTTATAGGTTCGGCACCTCATTGTCGACCAGAATGTACTAGTAATACCGATTGCCTGACAACCATGGCGTGCATTAACAGGAAATGTCGAGATCCCTGTGCTGGTTCATGTGGAGTGAATGCGGAGTGCAGAGTTGTGAGCCACACTCCGATATGTTTATGTCAAAAAGGTTACACTGGGGACCCGTTCCTATCTTGTAGCGTTGAAGTATCCTACGCCGTACAAGAACGACCTACACCGTGTGTCCCATCGCCTTGCGGTGCCAACGCTGGATGTAGAGAACAGAGTAATATTGGATCGTGTACCTGTATACCAGGTTACTTTGGTGACCCTTACGTGGCTTGTAAACCAGAATGCGTGCAAAATTCAGACTGTGCATCGAACATGGCATGTCATCAAAATAAATGTCAAGACCCATGCCTTGGTACATGCGGTCTAAATGCTTTATGCAACGTTATTAACCATCTCCCGAGCTGCAGTTGCCCGTCTGAATATGATGGAAATCCATACAAGATCTGCACATACAAACCATATGGTAATATTGTTGATACTCAATTTTTTTTAATTTAATGTTATTATTTCATATTCTGGTCTTATTCACAAATTAATTAAATTTTTACAGCTGAAGTTGTAGACCCATGTAATCCTTCTCCCTGCGGACCGAACAGCCAATGTAAACCTACAAATAACATAGCGATTTGCAGTTGCCTAAAAGATTACCAAGGCTCTCCACCGGACTGTCGTCCCGAATGTCTCACAAGTTCCGAATGTCCATTGGACAAAGCATGCGAAAACCTAAAATGTATTTCACCGTGTCCAAAAGGATGTGGTAGGAACTCGGAATGCAGAGTTATTCATCATAATCCAATTTGTTCTTGCGCACGCGGGTATCATGGCGATCCATTCACTGTTTGTTATGAGAAAATTGAAATCGCGTCCGTTCTAAGTGAACCAGTGAATCCGTGCGTGCCTTCGCCTTGTGGGAACAACGCAGAGTGTCGAGATGTTGGCGGTATACCCTCTTGTACATGTACCCCCGGATTCTTAGGACGTCCACCAAACTGTAAGCCGGAATGTATCGTAAACACAGATTGTAGCAATGATAAATCTTGCATAAATATGAAATGTCAAAACCCGTGTCTCGGCTCATGTGGTGTGAATGCGCTATGCAGTGTCGTGAGCCATGTGCCGATGTGCTCATGTCCTGCTGGTTACCAAGGTGATCCGTTCGCAGTTTGCAATATCAAGCCAGCAGGTATTGTTTGTTAACTTTAATGTATATATATTTCCTAACATGATTGCAATGTTTTTATCTAATTTTGTATTTTTTCATTTTAGAACCTCCTCAGAAACTAGATCCATGCAATCCATCGCCTTGCGGGGCAAATGCTCAATGTAATAATGGAATCTGCTCATGCTTGCCCGAATATCAAGGAGATCCATACTTCGGATGTCGACCGGAGTGCGTGCTCAGTAGTGACTGTCCACCTGACAAGGCATGTTTGCGCTCAAAATGTGTAGATCCATGTCGCGACATGTGCGGATACGAAGCCGAATGCAACGTTTATAACCACGTGGCTGTGTGCAGCTGTCCCGGTGGTCTGACTGGGAATGCGTTTGTGCAATGCTCCAAGATAGACAGTATGTTTCATTATTTGTTTATAAAAGTAGTAATATAATATTCTTTAATGACCATGAAAAGGTTTTATAATCAACTAATCATTTTCAGTACCTACGGCTAGACCTTGTGATCCATCACCATGCGGGCCCAACAGTGTATGCAGAGAAGTAAACAGCCAAGCCGTCTGTTCATGTTTACAAGGTTTCATAGGCAACCCACCCAGCTGCAGACCTGAATGTATTCAAAGCACTGATTGCCTTCAATCCCTAGCATGTATCAATAGGAAATGCCAAGACCCTTGCCCAGGATCATGCGGATATAACGCAATCTGTAATGTCAACAACCATAACCCTATATGCTCATGTCCACCGAGACACACTGGATCTCCGTTTACCCAGTGCTATGGTAAGCTACCTTTCCAATATAATTCAATTCAGTGACAGTGACTGAGTTGGTCACAATTGAGTGAAAGCTTAAAGAATTCATTGATAACCTGATTATTTTTAATCTTACAGTTCAATTAGAAGAACCACCCAGCAACCCATGTGTATCATCTCAATGCGGACCCAATAGTTTATGTACACCTACAGGGGATTCATATGTTTGCACGTGCCAACCGACATTTGAAGGTTCTCCGCCAAATTGCCGACGAGAGTGCACAACAAGCGATGATTGTTCATCAGATAAAGCCTGTATTAATTACAAATGCGCGGACCCTTGTCCAGGTTCCTGCGGATTGAATACGGTCTGTGCGGTTCGCCTTCACACTAGCATGTGTTCATGCCAAGATGGCTATACAGGTGATCCATTCCAGTCTTGTTACCCTATACAGCAAATTGTACCTCTCGATCCGTGCCAACCATCGCCCTGTGGCAGCAATGCCCGCTGTAAAGTCTCCGCCAACAGTGCCGCGACATGCATTTGTGACGTTGGATATTTTGGCGATCCTTATGATTCTTGTAGACCCGAGTGTGTCGTAAATACTGATTGTTCATTTAACAAAGCATGTATAAGGAACAAATGTGAAGATCCGTGCCCAGGAGTATGCGGGACTACAGCGCTATGCCAAGTGATGAACCATTTACCGTCCTGTAGTTGCGCGCCTGGATACACGGGTGACCCGTACACATACTGCCATACAATCATTAATACTCCAGGTTAGTTTTTACAACTGAGCCACAAAAGATAACTTTATTGATAAATTTGAACCCTTTATTGATCTTATGTATATTTTCAGCGCCGAAACCTACAAATCCATGTTCACCGAATCCTTGCGGCGCCAATTCAATTTGTAAAGAAAACAATGGCCTAGTATCTTGCTCATGTATGCCCGAATATTTCGGTGTCCCACCAAGTTGCAGGCCCCAGTGCACGGTTAACTCTGAGTGTGAAGCAACGAAGAGTTGCGTACGACAAAAGTGCGTAGACCCGTGTATCGGCGCTTGCGGACTAAATGCTGAATGTCACGTCATCAACCACGCACCGATATGCTCTTGTCGTCCAGGTTCTGAAGGAGATCCGTTCATAAGATGTGCCGTTATTGAGAGTAAGAATAATACTTGAACCTGCTATATTAACTCCCCACTTTAAGACAATAGCATTATTTTACACCACATTAAATATATGTACTTACACGTATTGTACATTTAAAAAATACTATTTACATTTCAGAACTGCCGTCTCCTGAAATAAATCCCTGTTCGCCGTCTCCGTGCGGGCCAAACTCACTGTGCCAAGTGGTTAATCAAATACCAATGTGCACTTGCTTAGAGAATTACATAGGAGCGCCGCCCAACTGCAGGGTTCAATGTACCGTAAATTCAGATTGCCCAAGCTCCAAAGCGTGTATTAACTACAAGTGCCAAGACCCATGTCCCGGCTCGTGTGGCCTCCAGACAGTGTGCCAAGTGTACCAACACTCTGCTATATGTAGTTGTACTGAAGGTTATACGGGAAATCCATTCGAAAATTGTCGCATCACAGAGCATATAGGTAATTTATCGTACATTATAATAAATGTCATTAAATATATAGGTACGCTGTGGAGATACTGTTATTGTACTAAAATTTGGAAAAGGCTATGTGCAGTAGTGGACGATTACAGGCTGATAGCGTGTGTGTGTGTGTGTGTACTAAAATTGAAAATAACATTTCAGAACCTGTTCCAACAATATACGACAATTGCGATCCGAGTCCCTGCGGCGCCAACGCCGATTGCCAGGACGGCCGGTGCACTTGCAAACCGAATTACTTCGGCAACCCTTACCAGAGCTGTCGGCCCCAATGCACTCACAACTCAGACTGTGCTTCTAATCTTGCGTGCGTCGAGAATAAGTGTGTCAATCCGTGCATCAACTTGTGCGGCCAGGGAGCTCTGTGTGAAGTTTACAACCATATTCCCATGTGCAGTTGTCCACCAAATACCTCTGGAAACGCGTTCTTCTCTTGTACTCCAATCGCAGGTAATATACATTCATTTACAATTGAAAATATGTATAAGTAATCTTTTATTAGATACTCATTATGCTGGTAAATTATGTGTGGTGCAAATGGAACGCATTCCGCTAAAAGATTCATATTAGAAATGCTTTTGAAACTGTTCATTTGATTTATAACTATAGAGGAATATATAGAGGACAATATATTTTACTATGATATTAAGTACGTAAAACGATTATAAATTAGCCATGACAAATATAAGTATTATTATTGGAAAGTATTACATTAGCTACGACGTAGTTTAAACCGACCGTCATTTCGTTTGTTATCCTTATTATATTGCATTTCAGTGGCTGAAAAGAAGAATCCATGTGAACCATCTCCGTGCGGTCCCTACAGCACTTGCCGAATAACATACGACCAAGCTAGCTGCTCGTGCTTGATCGGCTACATTGGAGTTCCACCGTCATGCAGGCCGGAGTGTTTGGTGGATTCTGACTGTACGAGCTTACTGGCGTGTTCCAATCAGAAGTGCATCGACCCTTGCAACGGATCTTGTGGCCTCAACGCTGAATGTAGAGTCCATTATCACAAGGCAATATGCGCTTGTCGCAACGGTTACACTGGCGATCCGTTCACACAATGTAGACCTATTGAGAGTGAGTACGATTGCACTCTATTATAAAGGAAATCTATTTAAACATTGAATAGAAAAGTAGTCGAGTTTACGTATGTATATGTTTATTCCTTCATATTACAGATGAACCGATTGATAAGAAAGATCCGTGTGTCTCACGGCCGTGTGGCCCTAACTCTTTGTGCAAGATCGTAGGAGAGTCTCCCTCCTGTTCTTGCATTACTGGTTATACTGGATCGCCCCCGTACTGTCGTCCAGAATGTGTCACTAATAACGACTGCAGCTTTGACAAATCTTGTATCAACAACAAGTGTTCTGATCCGTGTGTGGGCGCTTGTGGACTGAATGCAGAGTGTCGTGTCATCAGCCATTCACCTCAGTGTAGATGTCAAGATGGCTATGAAGGAGACTCGTTCGAACGCTGTTACCCGGCCAGAGGTATATAGGAACTAAATTCGTATAATTCAATGTGTAATTAACTGGTCAACCGTAGTAGTATATGACACTCACCTGCCTTCCCCTTTGAGGCAATACAAGCGTGATGTTGTTATGTTCTTATGTTGTTTGAAAATTTATAATTATTAATTATTCGCATCGTTTTCAGCCCCATTACCACCGCCAGAAATTGTGAAACCTTGCACGCCAAATCCATGTGGTCCGAACGCAATATGCCAAGAGCGAGATAACGCCGGCAGTTGTATGTGTCTCAACGGATACTTCGGTAATCCTTACGAAGGATGCCGACCGGAATGCCTTCTGAGTTCCGATTGCCCACAATATCTTGTTTGCATCAACAATAAATGTAATGACCCATGCCCCGGATTATGTGGAACTAACGCTGAATGTCAAGTTATTAATCACGTTCCAAAATGCACGTGTATGCACGCATTTGTGGGAGATCCGTACAGAGAATGCGTTTTGAGAGAAGGTACATATATATTTAAACATAATTCACCTATATATAAACTATAATATCAAGTAACTTTAAGCAACAGTCGTAAAATTGTTGTAATAAGTGATGACTAATATTTCTCATTTCAGTGAACCCAACAAATCCGTGCCACCCGTCGCCATGTGGACCATACAGTTCTTGTAGACCTGTCAATGGCCAAGCTTCATGCTCTTGCTTGCCCCAATATTCGGGTAGTCCTCCTAACTGCCAACCGGAATGTATAACGAATTCTGAATGTCCATTAAATAAGGCATGCGTGAGACAAAAATGCGTGGACCCGTGCGTCGGTACCTGTGGAGATAATGCGGAATGTACGGTGCATCGTCATAGTCCATATTGCACGTGCCTCTCAGGCTTTACTGGCGATCCATTCGTGCGATGCACACAAGATGTCAAAACTCCTGAAATACCTCCTTCACCGTGTGAACCCAATCCTTGTGGTCCTTTTGCTACATGTAAAGACTTCAATGGAGAGGCGATGTGCAGTTGTAGAGCAGGTTACCAGGGAGTTCCACCACGATGTGCACCAGAATGTTCTATCAATGAGGATTGTCCCAATAACAAAGCGTGTGTCCGAGAAAAATGTGTCGACCCATGTATAGGTTCTTGCGGCGCTAACACAGATTGCCGGCCAATGAATCATTTAGCTATCTGCACTTGTCTACCTGGTTTCCGGGGTGATCCATTCCTTAGCTGCTATATTATTAGAGGTAAAACATCTCGTAACTGAAGATAACTAATGTTATAAAAATGTATATGAATTTTAACAGCATTAAACTATGGCTTTTTAATGAGCGGAGTAAGTGCCGGGGACGAGAATTCGAAATGATAATTTATTTTTTTTTCAGAAAATTTGCCTCCGTTATACGAAGAGCCGTGTGCGCAGAATCCATGTGGAATCAATGCCAGATGTGATAATGGAACTTGTTCTTGCATACCTGGGTATCATGGCAACGCTTACATCGAATGCCGACCAGAGTGTACTAATGACCAAGAGTGCCAGAGGCAATTAGCTTGTATCAACTATAAGTGTATCAACCCATGCAAGGACGCTTGCGGCTTAAACGCAGTATGTAATGTTTACAACCACATCGCTATCTGTGAATGTCCAGCACCACTTAAAGGAGATCCGTTCATATCTTGTCAACAAGTTCGAGGTAAGCGATCCTTCATATTCACGTATATGTACATTCCATATGGCAAACGACACATTAACTGAATATAATGTCTATTTAATAAAATACATATATGTTATAATATGCTCTTCTTGCAGGAATTTTGCACAGCAAGTCCGTAGTCATTCGTTCGAGTCATATTACAGATTTTGTTAACTATTTAGATATGTTTTAATGAAACGAGATCTATTATACGAGCGGCACTGCAACTTAACTGTATTTTAATGGTTGTCACAATTGTTTCCCAGAACCAGTCATAACGGATCCATGCACGCCAAATCCGTGCGGACCGAATACAATATGTCGAGCAGATGGTACAGTCGCACATTGCTCGTGTCGGCCGGCGATGTTCGCGGAGCCGCCGAGTTGCCGGCCAGAGTGTCGTGTGCACTCTGACTGCCCTCCAGACCGAGCATGCCGCAACCAGAAGTGCCAGGACCCGTGCCCCGGTACATGCGGAAGTTTCGCCGAGTGTCGCACGAGGTTACACGCACCGATATGCACGTGTCTAAGCGGTTTCACCGGAGATCCATTCGTGCGTTGCAGAGCAGGTAAATTATGTTTTTATGCCGTATTTACTCACCTACTATTTACGATGCATTTTGATTTTACAGGATTTTACCCTTAAGATATTTAATCTATTTTATGTATAATTTGCAGCCACGACTAATTTATTTGACAGTTTTTGTGTTGATGTCAATAATTCTATTAAATTTATTGAGTGTATAGATCGATTTATGACTGAATTGTGTAAGAACATTTAGTACCATCTTGTATCATAAAATTAATATTTTTTCATGTTCCGACAGAGCTCCAATTCGAATCTAAGAACATGTCACCGTGTCCTGATTGCGGACCAAATGCAGATTGTATTGATGGAAGATGTCGTTGCCGAGCAAGCTTCTTTGGCGTGCCTCCCTTCTGTCGCTATGAGTGTCAAAGTTCTAGTGACTGTGACTGGAAACAGATGTGTCTGAATAGACACTGCATCGATCCCTGTCCAGGAGCTTGCGGCCAAGGCGCGCAATGCACGCCGGTCGCTCACGAACCTCGCTGCAATTGTCCCCCGGCTACCACTGGAAATCCCCTTATAGAATGTCGTCCCATCAATTCCATTCGTAAGACAGATACAACGAAGATTGCTTATGTTAAACGTATAATTATTGTACATTTTGACGTATATCTCGCGTTATTCAAATTCAATTATCCCCGAGTACGAGTGCGTAAGCTTCTTTTCGCTCTTAAAACTTAGTCATGGGTTTTACTGGCGAAAATAAGTTAGCCTTTCGTTAGAGTTCCGTGATAAAATCAAACGCTTATGGAAAAGCGCTTCATACACTTGCTAAAACGTAACACGACGGTAGTCAAATCGTTTATTAATCAATTACAAATAATTTACAGCAAAACCGCCACCGAACGATCCATGCAATCCTTCCCCCTGCGGGCCCGGTGCGATCTGTCGCACCAGGGGCATGAGCGCGTCATGCGAATGCGAGCCGGGATTGCGTGGAGACCCCTATAGTGGATGTCGCCCTGAATGTGTGGCGGACTCGGACTGTTCGCCAACACGTGCTTGCATGCGTTCCCACTGTCGCGATCCTTGTCAGGGCACTTGTGGAGTTGGAGCCGAATGCGAGACCGTCAACCACATACCGTTATGCTCATGTCCACCGGGAACAAGAGGGAACGCTTTTGAAAGATGTGAAGTTATCGCCTCGGGTACGAACATCTATCATGTCTTCTTAGATAAAATATGCTTAATTTAACATTGAAATCTCTCTTTGTAAGATTTTTCAGATATTTAATATTTTATAGGATTATTTTATAAATTCAGTTAGTTATGAATATTTTAGGGACATACTTAGATATGTACCGGCTTAACTCATGTACGCTTTGGCGGAATGGTCCGACTTATCCGCCCGGCCGGAGGGTCTTAAGTATCATTGTTTTTTTACTGCATCCTAACAGAGTGTGTATTGCAGCTCCACCTTGTTCGCCGTCGCCCTGCGGTCCGGGCGCGCTGTGCTCCGTGGCGGGCGGGGCGGCGGTGTGCTCGTGCCCGGCCGGCACGCGCGGCGACGCCAGCGCGTCCGGCTGCCGACCCGAGTGCGTCGTCAGCTCCGAGTGCCCGCGCGACCGCGCCTGCGTGCGCAACAAGTGCGTTGACCCGTGCCTCGGCGCGTGCGGCAACGGTGCCATGTGCCGTGTCTTTGACCACGCACCAATCTGTTCGTGCCCACCTGCCACTACCGGTGACCCGTTCCTCGATTGTAGACCAAGAGGTATATACTATTGCGTTACATGCATATATCCGTCATTAAACAACAAGGCATTAATGTCCGTTGATACCCATTATGAATTGTTAATCAACTCCTTTCCATTTACAGAAATACCACCAACTTCGCCGACCATTTCCGATCCTTGTGATCCTAATCCTTGCGGACCTCATGGCACGTGTCGAGACGGTTTCTGTACCTACCCCGAATGCATAGTTAACGACGATTGCCCTGGAGATCGATCGTGTATCAATCGGAAATGTTCAGACCCATGTATAAACGCATGCGGTATTAACGCAATCTGCACGGGTGTCCGGCATAACGCCGTGTGTTCGTGTCCCATCGGGTACACGGGCTACTCGTTTGTCCGCTGCGACCGTATCAGCGTCGCGACACCCGCGCCGCCGGTGCCAGAGTGCGAGAGGGACGAACAGTGCGCAGACAACGCGGCCTGCGTCGACGCGCGGTGCTCGCCTGTTTGCGGTCCCACCAACTGTGGCTTAAACGCTAGATGTATTGGCAAACAACACCGAGCTCTATGCGCTTGTTTACCCGGCTATGAAGGAAACGCTTACACGGCCTGTTATTCGGGTAAATATGACCGCTGTATATCTTAACTTATTCTTGAAGTAGAAGAAGCACGCCAGGTTCATAAAGATTGGAATATGTGGCTTTCGGCGATCTCTGCATACCTGGCCTTTCATATAATATTATTATTTCTATAATAAGAAATGGAATAGTGATGTCTATTTTTTCTCTTACAGTTCAATGTCGCAGTAACAACGATTGTCCAAATGACGAAAGCTGTGAGAGTGGGTCGTGCGTGAAGGTTTGCACGAGGATACGTTGTGGAAGTGAAGCTCATTGCGTGGCTCGCGGACACGTTGCGTCGTGCGAATGCGATGCAGGCGCCCGCGGGAACCCGTGGACTGCATGTCGCAGAGATGAATGTACAGTTGACGAGGATTGCCCCGCGTGGTTGGCGTGCAGGGGAAAAACTTGTCAAAACCCATGTCCCGGAGCTTGTGCCCAGGGTGCTCTTTGCACCGTCGTTCGTCACGCTCCATCCTGTGAATGTCCACGAGGTACCCAAGGCAACCCCAAGATCGAGTGTCGACCAGGTAACATGCATTAAGTACACTAACTTAAAAATTTATACTGTTATTCTACAGGAACGGTATTTTTATTTATTGTGTTGCACAGTTGTAGAAGACGTAGAATGCGAGAGTGACGCAGAGTGTGGACCAGACAGAGCTTGTTTACAAGGACATTGTAGAAACCCGTGTGAGAAGACGTCTTGTGGCACTCGGGCGGTGTGCCGAGTAGCCAATACATTGCCATTCCGCACCCTCGTGTGCGAATGCCCGCCACCGTTAACTGGCGATGCCTCCGTGCAGTGCAATCCTAGTAAGTAACAACAATTTTAAAAAGATAACAAATTGTTATTTCGTAATGACTACACTACGGAACACTATAACATTCAATATCATTAAAATATATATATTGGAGTTGGTATATGTTTTTTCTATGAACCATAACTGGTGATTTATGTGAATCATATAAAAT
>DWEE01001421.1:0-13422 GCA_018245755.1 Parelbella macleannani
GATTGATTGAGACCATCAAGTGTACAGCAGACGAGGTTATACCTCCGGACACACGTTTAAATGAATAATGTAATTTTCTCAAACACATAATTGTGCACTTTGAATATAATCCATGGATTTATAAATAAGATTTGTATATGGAAATCTTTAAAAGTTTCAGTTGAGAAATCATTACATTAATTAATTGGTTAACATTCAGCCCTCAACAAGGATTAATTGTGATTTCACTGAGTTGGCCAATTAAGGTTTAGATATTAGTTTTTATATATAAAAACAAAATATTTCTTTGTTCCAGGTACGAAAATATCCGGGTACGAAAACAAAAATCCAGCACAAAGTCAATGACATATCAACAGCCGAAGTATAAAAAAAAGGTATTAAACCATCAAAAATGTTGAAATATGAGACGAAACAATAATGCAGCCGAGATAATCTTTGTATTTATTGTTTTGTTGGCAAAATGAAAACAAATAAAAATACAAAAATTCTGTCGACGCCACTTTCACAAACGAGAGGCGAAAGAAGAAATACATTTTATCAGTCAACAGATTAATTGGGAAGCCTCAGAACAAATAAACAAGCAACGGTCCCTTTTGCCGGCAGCTAAAAATGCCCCAATAATATCGAGAAAGAAAGAAATATTAGGCGGAGCATCGATTCATCATTAATGATGTACCGTGATCGAAAGCATTCCAAGGTATGGAGATTACCTAAAGAGTTCATTTAATATTAGGGAAATACTAGAACTATGAATGGCTGATTTTTCCAAGTAATCTTAAATTAACAGCCCATACTCCTGTCATGTGTCCATAGCTACAGAGACATAAAAACATTTAGCTGACCAGTCGTGCATAACGTTGACGATGACACTGGTCCAAGATCAAAACTTATTATTTAATTACATGACAAGAGGCATACTTCATTGGTGGTGATATCCATTCATATATTGTTCACTATTGAAATAAAGCTAAAGCATGCACAAAGGTGTGTTACAATATAGCTTTTAAACAATTAATAAGTAGGAACGGAGATGAAATTTATGCTATTTATACACTCTTAGTGCCCAAATGGTTTAAGAAAACACCTTATGATGCCCCTCAGAGTGCATGTAGAAAGAAAAGTTTAAATTAGTTTTAATTATTAGTTTTAATTGTTCGTCAGTACATCTGCATAAACATAATGAAACTTATAGCTTTACAGCATATCGTTAGCTATGCGACAATTTCTCGACTTTACGAAAAATAGCTTATAAATGGCTCAGGTAATATCACGAGATTACACGAAGGTATATTAAAATCCTCTCTGAGCAGGCAAATTCATAATTTCCATGAGACGGGGCCCAGCCTTTGTAATGGCTTTTCAATCAGCTGTCATCGTCTCACATTATGGAAAATTTTATTGTGATTTCGTGATCAGTTTGTTTTCATCTATATTTTCAGTCAAGTGTCTGTAGCGTAATCATAATGGCTGAGATATTGTTCATGATTTCAAAGAAAAGTATTCGCCGAGTATAAGTACAGTATTACTAAGTTGTCTCTCATCATAACCATTGTGAAACCTTTTATGTTTTGACTGTTGTACACGGGTTTTCTTGTAGAATACGAAGGGTTAAGACAATTTTCTTATTGTATCAATGCAATAGATTTTATACTATTGTCGCGAACTATAACCGGTGTCAACGTAACAACACTCTGTTATGTGACTGAAATCTGGAATCAGTGGAATATACATATAACACATAAAGGCAAATAGACTTTCTGGAAACAATCTCAATAATCATGAAAATGGTTAAGGTTAAAAAGGGAGGTTTTTGTAATGAAGATGAATTTGAAGCCAACTGGAGAATGGCTAAAATGTGGTGGCTTTTTTACACCGTAACATTCGACTCAGGGCATTTTGATATGTTTAAAGTTTTTCATAATAAGGCACTGGTGCCTTTGTGTCATACCTACACATCAACGTCCAAATAAAACGCGGCACATTTGATTACAAAATGGCACTGTAAAATGTCATTACATATTTTCAAAAATGTATACGGACGTAACGAAACTAGAACACATAAGTTATATTCAATCAAAATTAAAAAAAAAAAAAATCAAATAATGAAATTTCGAGTCGTCAATTTAATCAATTTGATACTTCACAAGGATGTATCGCCGTGACAAGTGCTGACGGAGGGAGGCCGAGTACAATTCATATTATCACAACATTCTGTCAACAAAGTCATTGTTGTCGCGGGGCAGCATAAGGTAGAACACTGGCATTTTTCTTATTAAGAAAGTTAACTATTGTTTAGGTACTTTCAACTTTAGCCACTTGCAATGTACTTGGGCACATTGGAATTATTCAACATCGTTGGCAATAAAAAATGTATTTGTATATTGCTTTCATTGTGTAGAATTTCCGTTCAACGTTCCCCGTAAGCAATAGAAGACGTGATTTATAGTGTCGAATTAAATTCATCTCGGCGAGAGCTTTTACAGCCTGCCTGACGCTTTCGTCGCTTCACTCGACGACACGCCTTCTTCCCCTTCCTGGGATTATTATGAAGCCATTATGTTTACGCTTCGAACGTAAAAATCGTAATGGGAATGTAGCCTTAAAAAGCGAAGTACCGGGCGATTACTGTCTTTTCCGAACGGAGTGCTTGTTTATAGCCGCCGAGTGTTTGGTTTGGATAAGTATTCCTTTTAAGGATACTCTTAAAGAATCAACTTTAGATATCGATGGATATATGGATATACATATTTTCATCAACACGCCTATGTTAATCTGATATTACTAAAACACATTGTTTAATTATCTTAACTTTATTATACTGAAGCCGCTCAATTAAACTACTATGATTTAAATTTTTACAATTATTTAAGAATTTAATAGCCTAAACTTAGCTCTAACAATGTGGACAGGAGAAAGCACTCAACCGAATTGGCCTACTTGAACTATCTTATACTTGATGTCGCGTATATAACAGGAAAAGAAATTAATTTTCAATGTGATAAAATTAGCCTACGGTCGGTTATCTGCAATTATGAATACGATACGCCGCCCTCAGCCCATGATGGATGTCGTCCCGCTTATTGCAAGGAAAAAGAGTTATAGCCTGTACAGTAAATCTAGTCTGTGCGCGTCGCTTTTTGACAGATACACACAAAATTGCCATCTTCATTAACTATTATATTACTATAGATGATTACTTTTTTTTAGGTTCTCATATTCATGATTTTGATTCTAATCACAAATGATTTTGATTTAAATTATGAACAATATTAATTCTAATCCTGTTTGTTTGAATCGAGTCGAAACTAAAAAATTAAAGACACTAAAAACGCGATTTATTTGTTGTATATATTTTATATATTTAAGCATCTGCAGTTATACAATGCCAATGTTCATACCTTGACAGTGTATAAACGTACATTACGTAAATTTATCAACCGTGCATCAAATTAGCCTGACGTGCAGATGCTTTAATTACAATTTCCGCTAAAGTTGCCAACGCCGTGAAAACTATGTCAACTTGTCGTTGATCTTACTAATTGTTTCATAATATGTCGCGTTGTCGTGACAGCATAGGTATTATTCTATCAAAGTTATATAAAGTATTATATCTCTATTATAATTCTACCAACCCGCACTTGGCCAGGATAGTTAAGGCGGGCGTTAACTCTTCTCATTCCGAGGATAAGCCTTTGTCCAAAAATGGTACGATGACGGGGCTGACTATAAAATTACTTCGAAACAATTCAATATTTTTATGGCTTTTCATAATTTGATATCTTTTTTTATGTAATCTATGCCTATAAACCATTTTAACAGACATTAAAGAAATTTCGCAAAATTTGTAAATAAAATACAATTAGGAAATGTACCTTAAATAATAATTTTGTTCAGTTTCATTATTTTACTTTAGTATGAAAGTAGAACGAAAATATATTACTATGTTGTGATCTAAACTCGAAAATGTGCCTAACGTTTTCTAGTGAAATACATGAGAGGAATCGAAATCTCTAGAAAGCCAATGTTAATTGCAGCTTAGCTGAAGCTAGGCGCTGGCTGCCAGCTAATTAGCGGATTAGAGCTCTGAGGATCGTTAAATACAAAAGACTACACGGACGGAAGATAATATTATGCGAATTTACAATTTAAAGTGAAACCGTAGTAAGAAGCTTATTTTGGTCCAACAAATTTTTGCATAAAGGTCGAAACAAGTTATGCTAATTTCATACGTTTTATGATAAACAAAACTGAGTGATGCTTCATATTTCCATAATAACTTATAAACTAAAATTATCCTTCTCGAAATAACCTATTAAATTTAAGTTGCGTGAAATTATTCTAAAGCGAATAAGTTATTAACTTACAATATATTTTTCGGTTCTTTCCCAATGTTTTCTTCAGCATAGCTTTCAATTATCCAAACTATGACGTAATGTATTGGAATGTCAATAGTATCGACGCTTCTTAGAAAATGTTCTAGGAGCATCTATCGGGCTGGCTCCACGTATGTTCTTTATCCTGTGTCATCAGTATCAGATAGTTCTGTATCTAGTCAGACTCGTTCATTAACATCCACTCAAATAATCCTGTGCTGACGCCGGGCTCAAATGAATTGCAAACGTAACTAAAATTACTGTAATTGCAAACATCAAAGTGGCTCGCCTTTATCGCGCTAATGAAATTGTATTAATGACTAATGAATTACGTTTTTCAGAAGTTTAATTAATCACGTTTTTGAAAATACACTGTTTTTTATATAGCGTTGTGATTTTAGCCACTCAGTATTAGTAACTTTATTACGTTCTTTTTTCAAAGGCACAGTCTTAACACAATGTTCGACTAAAACTTCGTATAAATCTTGTAACTATCATCCTCATCATCCTTCAATTTATAAAGACTATCGAACATCCGCGATTTCCTGTATATTCGTACGGATAGCTGCTACGGCATTAATACTATAGAACTGTGAACTGTTATAACAATTTTGGAAACAGTTAACTGTGACCGAATCAATCTCCTACACGGCTATAAGGATGTTTGTAATAATATTTAGCGATATTTTTATTTATGATAATAATTTCAATTCTTTGGCTTTCGTTTTGGTTTATTATTAAGACGAAACAAAAAACTAATGTACCAAGGTTTGCTTGTAAAATGATGAAAAACAACTACGCCAATATGTTTCCTCATTTCCCCATAAATGAAAGGGATATAAGATAAACATGGATTCCTTGGAACGGAGCCGCGCCCGGAAATAATAATCTCCAATCCCTCAACTCTATTTATTAGTTAATGAAATCAAAACTTTCCTCGTTTCGGCATTCTGTGTTGATGAGCAACAGGATACAGAAGATAAGTAATAAGAATGTAGTACACAAGATGGAAGATTAGAAGGAAATCTGCGATTATAGCTAATAACCGCTCCCTTTTCATAAAACACATTTTCCTTTTACATCAAAGCTGTACGTTTGTCACGCGGTTTCAATAGCGCTTCAGTAAAATGTTCAGCACGTGGGCTGTGTTCGGCGGTCTTTAACGAAATCTTCATACTTTTTTCTCATATACGATAAGCTCTCCCTTTGAGGAGGACTCGCTAATCATCTCTCGACATAGCATTAAAATTTAAAATACAAATCCTGAGTGCACTCACCGCGTCTCTTCGACTTGTTAGAAATTCATTTTTCTTTTATTAAATCCTCATTTTGACGTTTTGACATTTCCACTGATTGCGTCGAATAACGCTATGTACATTGCCGTCTATGTTTAGAGAATTTAAGTGGAGGCTGTAGAAAAGTGTCAATGGAAATAATATTTTCATGTCACCTTAATCATAAGGAAATACATGCACATTTGAGTGGGAGGTTCGAGTGTCCATCGATCACAGTAAGCCTCGTTAACTTCGAGAGCGTTCGATTTTAATCGTACTTGGAGTTTTTCGTTTTTCTGTTTCGGAAAATCGGCAGAATGATAAATGAAATGATTTATTGAGAGCGACCGCGTCATGTTCTGGTAAGGCTTTGGTTGGATTAGGTAAAGTTTTTTGGTGATTTATGTCTTTCGGGAGCTTTTTATTTGAAATCGTTGTATATCTGTATCAAGAACACAAACACTCACTGCTTTTTGTATACTTTGCTGATGATAAATGATTCCATTCACATATCATTTATTAAATTTTTTAAGTTAGCAAATTTTATCTTACTATATCTATTATGTTCTACTAGGTACTGGTTCATAGAAGACAAGACTTCTATAGTGTTATCTAGGTTTACATGTCATTCGCTAGCTATTCGTAGCAATAAGCTAAGGTGACAAATAACAATGACTGATCCCAATTATGCCTTAAGTAAGCCGGTTCCCGTTAATGATCAAATCTATTAAATACCATATCACCACACTACATCACTACGCTACATCACTATGCTACATCACTCCGCTATATCATCACGCTACATCACCACGCTACATCACCACGCTACATCACTACGCTACATCTTTACGCTACAACACTACACTACATCACTACGCTACATCACTATTATACATCACTACGCTAAATTACTATGCTACATCCCGACGTAACGTTACTGCATTACATCACCACACTACTCATACAAACACAATTATATTTTAGAGCAACGTATTTAATATTAGCATCAGTATGTGAAACAATTCATTATCTTTGTGTTAGTGGGTTTTTGTCTCTGCCAGATATTAAGAGTGATATTGTCTTCAGTGTTATATTGATTGGCAGATGTCACAAGTTTGAAACTGATAAAGCTTCAGTGGATTTAATTTTGACTTTCCTCTACAATATTCATTACTTACCATATAAAAAGAACCTGCGCCCTCTGCAGTTGAATAGTAAATAAGTATCTTATTAGTATGCGTCTAGTTATTATACATACATATTGTATTACACATAAGTCGAATCTGTATTCGGTTTTGGCGCAAAATAGACAATATCTAGTAAATTTATGCACAAAGCTCTAAATACATATTATGTTCCATTAAAAGTTAATTTTAGCGCATTGAACTGGATAATGGCCGTGTATTAATGCACAAAGCTAATGGGTATTCCATTTAGTAGAGCAACTAATTGTACAGCGTGTATCATCCGCGCTACTTCCCATTCAAATGTGAAATGTGTATAAGTAAATGAATTGTATAGGACCGAATATTTATAGAAAGTGGAAATAATAAGACATACCACATATACAGCCTAATAATACGAGTTTAAAAATACCAGTACATACAAATGTCAAAATTTTTTACTACATTAAAGACTGTCATTATATTTATTACTATGACATCGTTCCAGATCCTTTTCAGGGTAGGTTGGAGAGGCGAGTGCCAAATATCTCTATCCTTGCAAACCATAAAAGTAATTTCAGTAGAATAATACCGTAACGGAAGCACGTTACGTTATTATGCTACGGAACTTACTTTTAATAATACATAAGCCCCCAGTGGAGTCACAACCGTTGTTAAATAAAAAAAAGACTACGTCACTAACGGTACTAAATATTAAATAAATAAGTGTCGTGTGACAAGATTAGATTAAGTTTTGGGTAGAAAACATATTAGTGTAAACTACTCGTAGATATTCATACAAAATTAAAACAAAAACCGTAAACACAAATATTTTGTACGTATTGTACACGAAGATAATGTAACCAAAATCCATAAAACTGATTACAAACTGACCGAATGCCTTAGGGCACTAACGATCCATAGAGGCGTTTGTGCCGCTACCCACAAAAAAGCCAACACCGGTCAATTTGAATTTCCACAAAGCAGGGCTTCAATAAAAGTTCCCTGTCGCCGCGTCACGGATCGCTAACATTCTCCATCGATTGGGCGTTTAAATTGCGAATGGCGTCTTTGTCGAGAACATCTTTCATCTACCTATCAGCGAAGCGACGTAAATAGTCGTATTTGGGGATCGGTGCCAGGAATTTTAATGGTACGTGATATTTGACTTTCATGTCAGCCAATTTGAATAAATTAAACATCCAGCCAGTTCCGGGACCGAGAAAATGTAACATTACGTTATCAACGATAAGTTTGTAAAAGTAAGGCGACAAAAATGATCACATAGATTTTATAATGTTCAGTAACGCTACGGACACCGGTTCAGCGATGTAGAATCCCGCAATCCAGCGGGATTCAGCACCATTTTATGCCCTGCGGGATGCCGCAAGGCTTTCGATGTCCGTAAAGTATTTGCAAAAATATATCAAAGAAGAGAGAATAAAACAATTAAACCTCATTCTATATTGCCCCAAGCTGAGTGAGGTTGCTTAATTTAATAGATAAGTAATATAGCCTCATAGCGTGAATTAAAAAATCTCACATCACATACAAGCTGATATAAAACTTAGCAAAATAATTAATAAATTATGGTACAGTAAGACGTATTGACTTGTGTATAATTTTAATAAATATTTGGTTGTTATTACCATAACAAGGTTTAATTTCCATAATGCTTTAAGATGCTGCAACATACGCGGAAAAAAATGCGGGTTTGCAATACTTAACAACGCCGGAAGCTCTCGAATGTTAGCCGAATGACCAATAATGGCAAGGCTTCATGGACATTTAGCGCTTCCGTTAAGCGATCGAATCCGATTGCCGTAATCTGATAACAGTTCTTAATCCCGGTAGAGGGTTGAAGGGCGGCTTAACGACTTCCTTAACGACATGTAAGCCACTAAACGTATCTTCGACAGTCCTCATTGAAACAGCAAGTATGCTCCAGACTTAAACTAAGAGTCGTTTGGATCATGTCTTCACGACAGTGCATAATAGAATAGTTTCCTACATACTATTATACATATATATATACCGTTATATCCAGTACACTCGAATCTGTTGATGTAACCTGTTGGCTACCTTCAGCTGTTCAGACGCTTTTTTTACTATTATAATTACGTAAAAATAACTGTTAATCTTTCCTAAATAATTATTTTCTAGATGTATTAAGCGTCACATCGCTAGCTTGGCGGTTTGACAGCAGTATTAAATGTAGACTCTAATATGCCTTTGTGATTGTATCTAGAGTAATTTTACGACGTATTATATATTAAATAGTGTTTGTATGTGGTTACTGAACACGGTCCAAATATATCGATATTCGAATAAGTTATACAACAAGAGAGCGTGATTATGAATTATTATATAACGTAATTTTTTCACGCTTAATGAAATATCCAATATAGTATTTCCACCAACTTGAGTATTCCAAGCACAGTGTTATCAATATCCCGTTGTGTAGAACAGCAATATATGAAGTGTTACGTTATGAAGCGAGGGTGGACGGTGCCCGCATACTAACCAGCCGCGAGAACAGTGAGAAATAATTTATCATGGGATCGGAAGGTCGTGTAACGGCTATCGCGTTCTTACAAAGAATACAGTGGATAAATACTGCTTCTTCCAACACATTACATGAAAACAGTATATCATATGCTACAGACGAAGTCTGACCAAACTAATATAATTGAACAAGTATTTATTGGCACTATTTCAAGGCAAGTCTTGACTGTCAAAAAAATTTATGTAATGTCTATAGTTTTATTGAGTGGTCTGATGGTTCAGTGGTTGGTAATCTAGTGTAATGTCAGAGGCTTTGACTAATTTAAAATTTGATGACATGTGTGAGATGTAAGAAAATATTATCATCATCGTGTAAAATCTATGACCATATTCTTGGTCGTCGTAACATTAGCTATGAAACACAAAATCTTTTTATAGAACACTTTCCAGAAGTAGTATTTTTTAAGCTAAATATCGCACAATATACCACAATAACTACTCTAGTGTCTCATATATAATATTTACATTTGTTTGAAAACGGAGTTGATATCACTCTCGATAAAGCGCCTTTGTTGAGAAAAATATTTGTATTATTATTGTTGTAGACAAAAATCTCTTTATCATTTATGATAGCACTACAGTTATATTTAAGAAGTTTCTATCTAAATTCCAAATACAACTAGTCACACTAACTTATACGCGTTGAAAATTTAATTACCTGAGAGCCTTCTGGTCGGTGAAGCATGTGTTTGAGGCTACATTATTTTATAGGTTTAAAAATAAACAAATTAATACAGAACCCTTTATACAATTACCTGGCAGGAGATAGTGCTAAAGATATGTAGACAAGTACATAATGTATCGTAACAGGCGGAAGACCACCGGCCATATTCTTTAATTTAATCCGCTAAATAGAACGCCCCTTGAGCATCGTTTCCAAGATGCTTCAACAGACGCGTTTCACAATTCCATTACTACACCTAAGAGTTGTTTGCAGCGAGAATTCTGCACAATGGGTTATTCAAGTCCGACTATTGAGCATAAAGAGAATATACTCGTATTTTATTCACAAAAGAGCTGATGTATTTACTGGAGTTTTGAAAAATATCCACTATTTACAAGAATTTTCTGTTAGTTTCAGATATGTTCACGAGCTTAAATATTTTATAGACGCTGTCAATGTCATTAACTGTAGTCGTCTGGTGTTGAATTTGTTCTGTAAATCGAAACGTGTTCGTAAATAGTTAGTTGCAGGATATATCAAAAGTAAGTGTTTCCCCAGGGATATCAGGCAACGTTAATAGAAAAGTACCTTAGAAAATATAATAGTTTGCGTCAGTTCAAATAAATAGTAGTAACATAAATTAATTTCGGATCAATGTATTGAATTGGTTTGTTTGTTTCATTGGTCATATAGAGAGTATTACAAATGATGTAAATGCCAAGTGTGTACAATACCTTGTTAGTATTGTGTAAACCCTCTGATGTTGTTAACATAAAGACGATTGTTTGTAAATATTTTTAACGTCCATTATTTTCTTCGTTGAAAAAGATTTTCTGCAACAAAAGGAACGTAGTTGACCTAGCTGGATTAAACTTAGTGGAACCGATAATTTCAAGAATTATAGGTAGGGACGGATTTAAATAACTTTCAATTCGACATCTTCAGAGCACGATGGACCTTAACCCTTTTCTCATTTTGAGAGTAGACCCCTGTCCAACAAGGGAACTTTATAGGGGTCAATGATCATGATGACAACGAGAGCAGTAACAATTCAATTTAAATCCGTGAGTAAAAATACAATTTTGAAATGTTTTGTGGCGAGATATTCTTGTCAGACAACTAGCAAATATATAAAGACGCAAAAACGAGACAAACGAAGGGCGGGCGGCTGCTCGAGCAAGCGGCAATAAAGAATATCGTTCCGTTTTACGTTCGCTCCGGATAAAGTAAGAGAGATTTATTTCCACAGACGTATTAATGTGCAATGGAAACATCCATTGCGTGTTAACCAGCTCTTTCAATTCTGAACACGCTGTGACTGAAATCGAAAAACCACAAAAATTTTATTACAGCTTTATTTCTCTCAGTAGTGTTATAAATTTGACATGATTCATCCCATTCATGGCTGTCATATGTATCTAATTGAAAGGATTTTTCTTTTGTCCATAACTTCGATGTCACTAAACAGTTCATTGTCAGATGAGATTAGACAAAATAATAATGATCGATAATGATACATACAAGTATTAAATTATTTCAATATTTTAAATTTTTCTAAACATACACACATAAACACATTCACAGATGGGATTTTCTTTTTTTGTAAGTTCATTTCACAAAATATCAAAGATTCAACACCAGTAAAGATCAACATTATCTGTTTCACAAGCGCCATTCGTTTCAACAATAAATCTTTATTATCCACAAATATATTTATAGCTAAACAACTTCGCTTTTGTTGTTTTCGAGTTATTATCATTTGAAAATTAAATAAGATCGCATCCGAGCCACGGGTACCTGACCGTGAAAGCACTTTGTGTACTTTTTGAATTTAAAGAGTAATTAATATTCGGTACCAAAACGAACGAAAATGGCCAGAGTAATAACTAATTCAACTAAAGAACATGAATACCGAATGGAATTGTTAAACGATATTTTAATGATATCGTGAAAAGTATTTCGGAACGTAAATATTTGAAGCTCCTGTCTCGAAATGGTAATTAACGTAAGAATCTCTTTGAAATCCTTCGTCAATTACAATGCTGTTTGCGGCTGACGACTCTAATTTGTGAACGACAGCGAATACCTTTTGAACTGCTACTATATCGAACTTATGGTAGAAAACCGCTTTGATCGATGATGTGGCGAGATTTCGCTGAATGATTTGTTATTTGACCTTTTTGTCATTGTCCATTTAGGTATCTCGTAGTTTCGTCGTAAATTTAAACGTCAGAACGTACCTCTGTCTACTTTATCAAATGTCAAATTTCAGTCTCCGAGGCTCAAGTGCTCTTATTGTGAAATACAGGAGAGACTCGAGATGGATTATAGCGATAACGGACCCAGCATTGTTACATAAAATATTTTCAGTGTATGAATCATGGTCGTAATTTATCACTTTAAAATAAATCGTTCCCATTGAATTCATTGGCATATTAAAAAATCCACTATTATTTTCTTCTTTAAAAATTTTCCGCGTCGCTTGGGAATTTTAAATTTCTTTGATCTGAGAATCAGTAGGACATAATTTCTCGCCGCCTCCGATGGATCTGAACAAATTATTTGACCTCGCATCACGGGATATTTCATTTGTAATGGACGATCCGAATAGCTACGGCGAATCATTTTTCTTTGCTTCAATACATTTTTCACTGTACAAAACAGTTCATGACTTCTATAATAAGAATTTGTTTTGAAATATTCCGTTTTGCTGCAGATTTTGTCTTAAGGATGAAGTATTTCATTAAAAATTCATGCTTGTTCAGCATTTATTCACGATCTTTGGCATTATTAATCGTTACATTTTGGTACTTTCTGTTTAAATCAGTTCCTACATTTGTACTATTATACGTGTAAATTAAAAAATCTTAATACCTTCCTTTTTTTGTGACTGACTTTAAAGTATTAGTGAATCATATTCTTCGCATATATTTAAAATACTCGGGTCACTGAACAATACGTCATAATTTTTGTTGATATTTTATTGTATCAAAAGATTCGCGCGCTAACATGAGGCTTTAACCTAAAATAATAAATTTTATACATAGCATACAGGCATACCTATAAATACTCAAGAGGATGTTTACTAACAAAGGTTTAGTGAAATTTTGGTTTGTCGTTAAATTTGTCCTGAAGCAGCAATGTTGTTATTTAATATCATTTTATAACATCAATGTCTCCAGGGTTTTTACAGGTACCTCCGCTCACTGCTCTAGGATTTACGGATTAGAACCGTTAGTCAAAGCCAAGTTACGCTGTTTTGAATTAATAGGTAGCCTATAGGCTGACAGGGTGTCAGTATACTGACACCCTTAAAAAAATGAAATTGCTCGAAATGTAGGCTCTGAGGTCTTGTGTACATATTCGTGATTGCATGTACGAAG
>DWEE01001422.1:0-13422 GCA_018245755.1 Parelbella macleannani
CCACAAACATTGAGCAAAAGGAAGCCTATAAAAAGTAAAATATATTCTCGTATTCCTAACCAAAGTCCACGACATAACATGTGAACCAAAATGTCTTGTAAAGTGTAAGTGATACAAATATGACTCACTGGCAATGGTGAGCTCGCCCCTGCTGGAGGTCTCGCCCTTGTCGTTGACGGCCTTGACCTCGTAGAGGCCGCCGTCGGCCGCGGCGGCGCGGCTCAGCAGCAGCGCGTGCGTGCCGTCCGGCAGCGACACCGCCCGCACCCTCTCGCCGTCCGGTACGATCTCCTTGCCGTTGTGAGTCCTGCACAGTCATGTCTTGTATGTATGTCTTTGTTTATTTAACAATTTTGTACACGGAAAATATTGAGAGACAAAAAACATACTGTAAGTATACTGAAATTTTGTACACTGACGCCTTTGTGTTTTGTATTTGTACTTTCCGTCCATACCTCGTTTATGTTCTAAAATTATCCACCCGTTTGAGATTATGGTCGTTTTATTTGTGTGGAGCATTTTTCAGGTATTTTAGGGTAAAATTACCTTTCATATGAAATGTAATATTCAATTTGCTAAGTATACCAAATATACCTTTCTGTTTTGTTTGAATTGTCACGAAACGGCACTTTATTGGGGTAGTACGAATTATTTGTTTTATTGAAGATTCAAATGTTATATTTAACGCTTCGATAACCTTTGCAGTACGTTTCTAGTCCAATTACTTTTTAAGTTTACGGACCGTTTCCATGACCTTGTGGATGATAAGATTACAATATGGCGAAGTTGTTTTCTTGAAGAAATTGTTGCTCGTTTTTTATTTTCTTACCACTTGATTGTCGGTTGTGGATGACCAAGAACCTTAACTTCCAGCTTTACGGGTAGCCCTTCGATAACCGTCATAGGCTGCAGTTCAGCAACAAACGCCGGTTTTCTTTCTTTCTGACCAACTTCCACATTGGCTTTCGATTCCACTTCTCCCAACTTGTTGGTGACGGTCAGGGAGTAGACGCCAGCGTCTTCGGGTTTGCAGCTGTCGATGCTGAGTCCAATGATACCGCCGGGCTGGTTGATGAAATTGATGGCCTGAGACGGACGGATTGGCAGCCCTGGGGAACAAGAACTGATTAAGATCTAACAAATGTTCAGTTACATGTAGTTTTATATTAACCATTTTGAGACAATGCTGCTTTTAAAGTTTTTTTAAATTAATAAGTAATTGACTAAAGATTTTAAAATCTTAGAATTGCAATAAAAAAAATCCGTTAATTTCTTTGGGTTGCGTGATGTTCGTGGAATTCGGGCTTTGTACGACGAACAAAATAAATATACTTACTAGTTGGTAGGTCATCAAACTTATGTCCGCTTTAGCATCTTCAATTTTTGAACAAAATATGTAATTACAGAAATATTTTTTTTTAAATTATAGGTCCACAAGTAGATTTATAATCTTTACATTTTGGATTCGGTAGGCTGCTTATTTCCCTTACAGTAGTCAATTATACAATATGATTAAATATTTAGTTGTTTATTCACTTACCGTCTTTGAACCATTTGATTTCTGGTGCGGGGAACGCCATAACCTTGGCTTCCAACTTCAGCGGCTGTCCCACGACCGCCTTCGTGTCTTCCAATTCCTGGCTAAACGATGGTTTTCGAGGAGTGGCTGTGCACAAAAAATCATTTAACTACGGATAAGATAGCTTATGACTCGGCCACTGATAAGAAAATAACAGAAAATATTCCCAAGGCGAGTCAGAACACAAAACATTAGAATTGGTATTAGTACACATACATAAAATGCAGCAAGTAAGGAGGTGTTTGTAAAGTCATTTCGTCTTACAGAAAAGAAGGTAGAAGAAAAGAATGACCTAGACGATGGACTCAGGTTTAAACACGTCATATTCAGTGTTATAACACTATCTTATATTCATACTATACTAAATAAAACAGTGTATTTGCAGGTATTTCTGGAGAGTGTCTGTTTTTAACAATTCGTATAAGGTGATAAATTCGCTCCATTTCAGGCAAGCGCGCTACATCCCAAGCGACTTCCCGCTAACAATCGCGTAAGACAGTAGTGATGGCTAAAAGACGACCTACGGTTAACGGCGACGGCGCAGAGCGCGGAGTGCTCGCCGTTGGGGTTGGAGATGACGAGCTTGTAGGCGCCGCAGTCGGCCGGCGTGGCGCTGTCGATGCGCAGCCGCACCGAGCCGTCGGGCAGCGCCCAGCGGCGCGCGCGCGCCTGCTCCGCCGGCAGCGGCGCGCCGTCCTTGTACCTGCGGACAGATTGCGTCAGCGCACCGACCGGAATGTCGACTGCGCCATACACAACATCCGACTCTGAAGGACGCCGCAATACTCTTGCGCGGTGATTCATTGTTATTCGATTAAAAACAGTTGAAGGTTTGATGCAAGTTTAAATGTATGTATTTGTATCTGTATATTCTACCAATTCTTTTCATCGTTTCGTTCGTTAATCCAGATCTTCTCTAATACGAAGACGGAAATATATACAAGTCACTGACTAGAAAACACGAATATCTGATTCTTTACCATGTTGCAGTGGGAATAGGGCTGCCATCCACCTTCGCCTTGAGCTCTAGAGGCTCTCCCTCGTCGACGTCCTTCTGGCGCTCCAGCTTGAGGGCGAAGCCCGGTGACGACTGCGCCAGGGAGATGGGCGCTTCGCACACCGCCTCGCCTGCCAGACTCACTGCGGTAACTTTGTACTGCGGGAGAAAAACAATTATTCAAAACGTGAAAGAACAAGAATACAGAAAATTTCGCGAAAACAAACAATTTCTTGAGAAAACTTTAGATTTAGAAATAAAGATAAATAATAATTGAACAATAAGTGATACGTGCAGAAAGAATTTGACTAACTATTGTTGCTTACAGTAATGTTAAGTTCTATCATTTAGGAAATGAATCTGGCATCACTAGTGCCTTTCAACATTATTTTATTTATTTCTGTTACTGAACTTATTAATAAAAATTTTCTAAATCTGTTAATATATTGTCGTAATAAATACACGAGTCTATTTTATATAGTGCCATTCTTTATCATATCTATTACTCACTTTGCCAGCATCAGTAGCATTAAAGTTTTTGATTTCTAGTTCACTGTCAACTTGACCGCCGACTTCGGTCGTGATCTTGTGGCGCTCGTCATTAACGATCTCCTTGCCATCTCTGTACCAGTGCACCTCGGGCTTGGGCACACCGTCACAGCGCACCTTCAACGTGCAATCGTCGTAGTCCTTGACCGTCTCCTTCTGGAGAGGCTTGGTAAATACTGGTGTGCCAGCTTGATAGAAAATACAATAGATGAATATAAAGACAAGGTAAATGAACAGGGCGAGTTTGAATATGAATATAATATGAGATAAATAACTGAAACAATTTTTAATAAAAGATAAGTATATAACATTGATTACACAGAAAATTAAACTAATGTAAAATGCTAAATAAAACTTAATTCCAAAATGTGAACAAAAATATTTTTCGTGTTTGATATTAGATAAAAACAAGATATCGATTAAAAATGCGAAAAAAAACCAGTTTAAGAAGTATTGCTCTTTGATTTGGATGATATATTTAAACAGTTAGAAAACCGTGACTTAAAACAGAACTATAAACAAAAGTCTACGAAAGTACTGAGGTCCCTAAACCTAAATTGTCCATAGAATACATCTTTATTTAGTAAAGATTTGCTATCATCAGTATATTAAAATAAATATTTAGAAGCAGACTAACTGTGCACGCTAAGTCGCGCCTGCTGCGCGGACTGCCCGACTTCGTTGCTGGCTTCCACGGTGTACACTCCAGCGTCGTCCACGCCGATCTTCTTCACGGTCAGCTTGAACAATTCGTTCTCGCGGTCCTCCACGATTTCGATTTTATTCGATGGCTGAATCACTATACCGTCCTTACTCCTGCACGCAAGATTTATTGGGATTAGTATCCTTGTAAATATTAACTACGACGACATTCGTAGGATCGCCGGTAGACACTGGATGAGGAAAGCAAAGGACCGAGCAACGTGGCACGGTCTAGGGGAGTCCTTTGTTCAGCAGTGGACAGCTATAGGCTGATGATGATGATGATGATGAAATATTAATTATGGGCACTATTTTGATGACTTCAATGGTCAACGGGCCTAAATAATTTGAGGTATTAATCATACCCAGAGTTGATAATATGACAAAGAAATGTCCATAATCAAAATAGTCATTGGTAAGGTAGACGGTACACATTTATATTTGGAGATAATGGTGAAGTATTTAAATAAAATTGTTAATTAATGACTGCATTAATATGACTAACAATAAACGAAATTTTGACAAAATATTTCACTAGTGATTTTTTTTACGCCATGCTAGCAAGAAGGATAGCAAAGTTGATGAAAGGGCTGGTGGCCTTGATGTTACTGATGATGACGAAGCATGCTTAGTTTATTTACAACACACGTACCATTTGACCTCCGCGATAGGGTTGGCAATAATTTTCGTGATGAAGGTGGTCTCCTCGAAGGGCTGCGCGTTGACGTCCTTCAGTGGTTCAATTTCTGGACGGAGCAGAATATCCAAGCGAGCGGAGCTTTCCCCTATCCCGTACTGGTTCTTCGCTTGGATTGTGTACACACCCGTGTCCTGGTGACGGCCTGGTAAAGAATAATCAAGAATGAACTTGATATACAGGTATAAATGTGTGATTCGGGTGGTCACGTTGAGTGCGTTCTCCTAAGTTTTAAACATTTGAGAGCTAATTTTTTTTCTACAAATCTACATCAACATCCTATATGTCCAGAGTTGGGCATGAAAATGCCCTAAAGAGCATCATCGCGCCATGTCTTCGACTTGGCGCATCAATGTTTTGCTTGCAGCCTTTTCCAGATCTTCATCCTTGTCATGATGGAAATGCCTTGATAGTTTCTATAGCTTACCAGTTGGAATATGGAGAGTGTAGGTGCATTCCTTGAGTCCATGATCGATCGGCTTTGCATCTTCACTCATGACGATAGTGGCATCCGGAGTAAGTTCGTTGCCATTCAGCATCCATGCTATGTGAGGAAGTGGATCGGCAGTGCAGACTGCCTGAAGAGTGACTGGTTCTCGCTGCATCACGCGTTGAGCTTCCAATGGGCTCGTGAAGAGAGGTTTCCGGAGTTCCGCCACGGCTGTTCATAATAAATGAATAATCAGACTATATTAAAAAATATGTAAGAAAAAGCAAGAACTTCCTTGTCTTTTTGGACTAGTCTATTTGAGGACGAGAAAAATGAATAAAAACATGAATCATACCAGTTATAAATTCGGTATAAAATGTACAAAAATTCCAATGTTGTCTTTATGTAAGTATTTTGTAAATGATTAGATTTTATTTTTTATTTCTAATTACGATCACTTCCCATTAAATTATTCATTTAACGTTTCTGTTATTTTCTTTGACAACAATTATAAATATTTGTCTATAGGAAAAACATGAAACTTACGTGTAACAGTCAATTCAGCTTGCTGCACATTCTTGCCAAGGTTGTTACTGATCTCGCATTCCCATTTTCCAGCGTCGGCCATATCCACGCTGTCGATCACCAGCTTGTACAGATCGCCTTCATTCAGCACGTGGATTCTCGCGTTAGAAGACACTTCTTTGCCGTTGTGAAGCCACTTCACAATGGGCTTGGGGTTTCCAGTAGCTTCGACGCAATACACCATAGGTAGGGACTCGAATACTTTGCCGTCTTTCATGGTGCTTTCTTTCATTGAGGGGGGTGCTGCAACGATTAAGTGAATGTATTAGAACTTCGCCATTGTGGAGTTTCATTGAGAACTCTAGTTATATAGTTTATTGGGAATTGAATTTATTAAGTGGAAAATCGGTCCTTTGAAATTACAACGCAGAAAATTATATGTATGTTCAAATTTAAATAATTAACTGCAACAGTAAATTTACTTGGGGCATATTTATGAGAAGTTAGTTGAACTGAAAAAATTGCCAAAAGTGTTCTGCTATTAAATTTAAATGTATTTGAATTTAGAAGAAAGAAAGAAAGCTAACATATTTACATATTTATTGCTGAAGGTATTATCAGAAATGTCTCGCCAAAGCATAATTCTGCAGCTAATTTCATTAATATTTCCAAACATTCGTCTCGTTCCTTTAGAACTGCGCGATATATACAGCTCGTTGTTACAGAAATACGAAATAAACTTACCAGATAATGTGTACGATTAAGGCAGGTAATATTTGTGGAGTTTCGTGGATACAAACCGTTATCGTTGCGTGTCATCGGATAAAGGGTCTTACTACAAAACTATTAAGAAGCGTTTTGCCATGCTCGCGACGTGCATTTATATTAAATTTACCTTGATGACGTTGTTGTGAGGGCCACGGGTGCTCTCAACATCGCCGACGCAGCGGGACCCAAGTATTAGTATGCCAGAAGGGAATGTTATTACGCATGCGCGCTAAAACAGACATACGATAGACATTAGTATAATAAAAATGCGTATTTATTGACCGAATACACATAATATGTCCATTTGATCTGATATTCACTTAGATCATAACCATAAATAATTAATACTACTGACGAATAAAGTAATTTGAAGAATAGTATGTACAAAGTAAGCTAAGAAAATATCAGACCATGATTTTAACATCGACAGCAATTTTATATCCAATTTAAAAGCAACAATGAAAGTTAAATCCGGCAAACACTGCGTAGCGTTACACAATGAACCAATTCAGCCGTGTCCATTAATAATTTAATTTATATTTTCCTTCAGAATAATATTTTATTGACTTGAATTACCTTTTTCATCTTCTTTATTAAGAATATCGTCTAATATGCTCCTCTGTCTCTGACTTCGTCTTAATAGTTCCTCTATATCTCCCCCTGTTTCTTCTTCCATGCTAATTAAGTTAGATTTTCTTCGTCTTTCGACTGACGTCTCGGCTGTGTCCTTAGTAATGTTATCCAAAATTTTGCTAGGCCCTAGAACTAATTCCTCTAAGATACGATTTTTAACGTCACCTATCTTGTTATCAGTAATTTTTAATTCTTTTTCATCAAATTCTTTTGATATATGAATAAGCTTTTCTGTAATGTCGTTTTCGAAAACCCTCTCTGACTTTTCTTTGAGTATAACAGATTCCTCGTCACCTTCATCCGTAAAATAATCCTCCTTGAAGGAAGACTGACGTACGTATGAATCTTTACTGAAAACCTTCCTGGTTTCATCTATTTCGAAAATAGATTTAGAAAGATCTTCGATAGATATCTCGCGAGAAAGTGAGTCATTGTGCCAACTCATATCGTCTTCTGAGACTGATTTGATTGACATACTTGTATTTCTGTTTCCAAACATCTTTCCATATCTTGAACTATTATCTGCTTCGGAATCAGTCTGTGGCTCCTCAATAATTCCATAAGTACCCCTTCTTATGTGATCAGGTATTGTATAAAAACCAAGATCGGAAAGAAAGTAGCTGTGACTGGCTATTTCTTCCACTTCAAGTGACGTCGTGTGAGGTTTGTTTGGTTGGATGATCTTTCTTTCGTATTCGTCATCGTCATCGTAATACACGGCGGTTGAGGTCATTTTGTGTAAGGTTCGCGTTTCGGCTGGACCTACCAGTTAAAATAGTATTATGTCGACTTTAGACACTATCTGTTTCAAAACTAATTAGTCATGCGATGGATGGTCTGCATTACAAAATTTAATTTTTTTTTGTATAAGCAATATTATAAAAAAGTTAGATAAACGATGAAAAATGAAATTAAGATCTGGGAAGAGAAGGAGGAAAGCTGTGTACCGACCTGTGATAATTGCGCCGTGAGATCGAGTGCTGCTGACTTTAGACACAATAATTGAACCGTCGTCGCCTTTCTTGAATGTGGTTACAGTTTCGAAAACTCGGCCTAAACAATAAATCACACTTGGTATGTTAAAACACGGTAAGTTTAAAAAACATGCAAATCTACGCGTGAAATCGTGAGTTTATTGCGTCCTAGAAGCTGTTTGCTGATTTGAAGAGAGAAGCGAGAAGCGGTTAACTTTATACCTTCAGTTTCGGCACTTAATGGTTCTTCTTTGATGGACTCCTTTTTAACGGATTTACGTTTGGGAGCCTTTAATTGCACGTCAATAGATACTTCCTCAGCTGTTTCTGGTTCAGTGACTCCTTTGTCGCCTTTTTGCTTTTCGGTATTGATGTCTTCTACACCAGATTTCTTTTTTTGTTCATCCGGTTTATCATCCCAAACAGATTTTTGTTCTGCTGTTTCTGGTTCAGAAATAGATTTTTTTGCTTTTCCAGATGGTGCATCTATTTTTTCTACTTTTGGTTTCTTAGGTGTAGCATCGTCTTCATTAATATCATCCCAGAAAGATTTTTCTTCGATAATTTCAGGTTCTGTGAAAGACTTGTTAGCTTTAGTGGGAGTTGATTGTTCTACTTTTTCTACCTTGCTTTTGTCTCTTTCACTGTCTACTACCTCGACAATTGACTTTTTTGTAATGATGTCTTCTACACTGAGTTTTTTATTTTGTTCCTCCGAGTTGTCATCCCAAATAGACTTTTCTTCAGTAGCTTCAGGTTTCGTAACTGATTTCGTTGCCTTGCTAGCGGAGTCATCTACTTCATGTATTTTAGATTTTCTGGGCACAGTATCTTCTTCCGCAAAGTCATCCCAGAATGACTTTTCTTCCAGAAGCTCCGGTTCTGTCAATGACTTGTTAGCTTTTTTTGTAGCTGGTTGTTCAATGTTTTCGATTTTCGATTTTTTAGACTTAGCACCATCCGTGTCTTCTATACACTGTTCTTCAGCTATATCAGCTATCGTTTTTCCTTTTTTACCGGATTTTTTTTCATCCGCATCTACTACCTTCTCTACTTGCTTTTTCTTTGAATTGATTTCATCCTCAAATTCTTTTTCGATTAGAGTTTCTTTTGAGAACCGCGAATGAACTTCCTTTGCTATTAAACACAATGAAAATATGAAAACAAAATGGTTTATTGAAATGAATGACAAGTATTAATCACGTCATACACATCAGATGAGGACAGTGGAAATGGTGCAGTAAAATATATGGGTGCACACAAGAGCATTTTTGTCAATTGAATGCTTTAGGTCTTACAACTAATGATACTAAACGTCCACGTTGGGGACTTCACAAAAAAAACTAAAACGTGCAGTGCAGTCATCTACTGGTCACTAAACTACGTTAGGGATTTACTACTGTACCTATGGAACGTCCACCGTGGCCAATTCACTGGTGAATTCTATTGAATCGTGTGGGTTTGTATACATTACCAATCGTGTGTGATGTGTTAAAGTGTTCTGTGGGATTTTGAAATTTCTGGATCCGTGGTGCTACATTAATTCTAACTTATACCAAATCGTGTTTATAGCAATTCTTACAAAGTAGGCGGACTAAAATTTATTTATTAAATACAAATATTGATGCCTTTCAAATAAAAAAAAAATATGAATAAATGTAATTTTTCTTTTTTCAGATCTCATTCTAAAATGAATTTAGAATCATCAATCATCGTCTAAACTTCATTTCATATATTTTCATGAGATTTTTTTGGTTTACTTAAACCATTGTCGTTATCGGCAATTGACTTTCTAAGCATATCCGGTCACATACTTACTGTGCACTGTGACTGTGCTCTTTGAGGATACACTGCCCATCTCGTTCTCGGCCTTCACCTCATACTCTCCGCCATCTTCTTCTTTTACGAGAGTTACCGTTAAGTGATAATTCTCTAATCTGCAAAATATTAATGTTTTTCCGTGTATATTTAGTAGTGGAGACCGCGACTAGGCTAAAGTGACATAGGACGCCCTCCAGGTAGGTGGAGTGGCGATATATGCAAATTAGCTGGCACTGTTTGGTATGAAGAGCTGAACATCGAGCTCACTGGCATGCTATTAGAGAGGCCTATGACTGATGATAATATATTTAAAGTTCACGGTATTATTAAAAATGGATATAGAAATATTTTGGTCCAACCTCTGAGTATCTCTTTCGATCTTTATTCTTGCATCGGTGGTGACTTCTTTCCCGTCCTTGTACCACTTCACCTTGGGCTCAGGGCATCCTTCTACCTCTACTTCTAGTTTCAAGGTCTGGCCGGCGTCAACCGTCATGTCTACAAGACTTTTGGTGATACGAGGTTTTCCTGGAAAAAAGATTCGCTTGTCTTAATGGTTTTTGTGCACAGCTAATGAATGGACCAATTAGTGCATGAGTAATATTTTAATCAATCTATTTTATTCCATCATAATAAGTATATTGCAAATTCTCCACATACGGCCATGTGATTTCAAACTAGGCAGAGCTTATGCTATGATAATCTAAGAGCTCATTCTATAATATGTAGAAATTTATACTCTCTGTGAGTCTTAACAATACTGTCTATTTTTCGCTAATTTAATAAATCTATAACAACAAAGGCTATATTTTAAAACTTCACATCATCAGCTACATTTCATAAGTGATAGTATGGGATAATTACTATTGACAGTGAAGGTGGCCTGGCAACTGTCTTCTCCCAGTTCATTGGATACTTTGCAGGTGTACTGTCCGGAAAGCTCAGCAGTCACCTCCTTCAAGATGAGCTTGTGGGAGCTACCGTTGTCAATGCGCGTGTAGATTGACTTCTTCTCAGTTATTTCCACATCTCCCAAATACCTGGACGGCGAAAATTTACGATTAGGGGAAGGTATGGTTTATTATTTCAAAACAGAATGATTGTGTAAATATATAATTATAATCACTAAAAATCTACAAATTTCATTGGAAAATGTGGGGAACTTGTATATGAAAGAAAAACGATGTCCATATCATATGTTATACAACTAGCTATGTTTTCAATTGTTGGCAATGTCAATGACTACATACCATTTGACGCTGGGCTCGGGGTAGGCTTCGACGTCGACGGTGAACTCGACGTTGACGTCGCCCTCGCTGGCCTTCGTGTCGCGCAGCGTCTGCGTGAACACGGGCCCGCAGCGCACGTGCAGCGCGCACGCGTCGCTCGCCGCGCCGTGCACGTTGCGCACCTGCACGCACACACACACACTAACTGATAAACAAAACATATTATAACAAGCGTGTTCTATAAGTAGCTAGAATTAAGTTGGTTGACAATTCTAACTAATAATTAGCTAACATTGAGGAATTAGCCCTCCACCGCCTCTGGCCCCTTATTGACTTCGCAATTTATTTTAACTCCATAGAAATCACATTCGAACCTATCAGTTTTAACATAAAGAGCCTATGTCAAACAATAAAAAAAATTAAGCATCTCACCTCACAAGAATACTCTCCAGAATCAGTTCGTGCAGCTGATGTGATCACTAGGGAATGAGCTTCTCCTGAAGACGAAATCTTCATTGAAGAGCACTCCGTGAGTTCCTTTTTGTCTTTGAACCTGTGATAAATTTTATTGTTTCATCCCGATAATTTATTTATTTCTGATAATTTAGTACAATGAATCAATATTACAAGTATTATTCATCTAATGATAATATTTCGATAGCATGACACTAAGACCATCGTCTGCCACCTTAGATTTTATGGAAGAAACAAATATGTAAGCATTACTAGTTTAGAATACCATTTAACGGTCGGGGCTGGCTCGGACTCGGTCTGTATCTCGAAGGTGACGGTCTCCTTCTCGTGGCACTCCTTGTTGCCGCCCAGCTTCTTAATGATCTTGGGTGCGGAAGTAACATGCCACTGCCAGAAGTCCGAGCATTGGTTCACCTCGTTTCTTGGGAAATGAGAAAGAATAATTGAATTTCTTCGGTGGTACTCAAACAATAAATATGTAGTGACCGATCTGATTACTGAAGGTTATCGTATAAGCTAATTTTATTTATTTATGAAAAATAATTCAATCAATCATCGGATCGTAAACTATATTAGAAACTTAGTTCAAATGAATATGAGCTGCAGTATGCACATAGCGTATTAAAGTCTTACGCTCGTCTTAAATTATTAGTCGAGTATTATTTGAAGATAACTTCAAAACTATTTTATTGTATAATTTTCTTACTTAGCTACAACGGAGTAGGAACCGGTATCAGTCAGTTTGGCATCTTTCATGGTGATCTTGTAGATTTCTTCAGTTTCCTTAACGATAGTGATCTTTTCCGAAGACTTAATCTCCACGCCGTCCTTGTAGAACGTCACTTCGGGGGTAGGAGCGCCCTCGATCTCAATGGTCACGGTGTGAGTGTCGCCCACCTGCAGGAAAATATAAGGAACAGAATAAGAAAAGAAACTTGTGACTAAAATAACATAGTCTCAATTTCTTTAGCTTGGTGGATCAAAAATGTATATTCAAAGTAGCCTGAAATAGTTCGTATCTCTTAGCGTGACGGCTTGAAAATTATTTTAAAACTAAATATAACAGTATCTGGTGAGTTAAAGAAATCATGTAATTAAAATGAAGAAATATATAAGTCGTGTACCTACATCTTTATGTATATATTTTATTGTAATATTATTTACGTTCATAGAGTAAATATTTAGGTATAAGGAGAACCTTTGCGAAAATAATAACAAAAACAATTTATCACTACCCTAGTGAATGAAAATAATGTCAAAAAATCGTGTTTTTGGACAATATCAGATTACCTTGGGTAGAAATTAATTATTGCCCAAGATTTGAAAAAGAAATGAGAAGGTCAATGTCATCTCAAGGTCTTACACATTTAGTTTGATATTACCTACTTGTGTTTTGACTGCACTCACCATGCAAGTCTGGTTCTCCACCTTCTTCTTGATCTTGGGAGCAGCTTTGACGATCAAGTGCATCGTGGTGGTGTCCTCGCCCAACTCGTTAGAAGCTGTCACCTTGTACTCGCCCGCGTCTGCGGCGCTCACGTTCTTGATCACCAGCGACATGCTCTCCTCGTCCTCGTATAGGAACCTGGTTCACCAAGTTTTAGTAGATTTAATTTATGTCCTTGGCAAATATTTTTCCTTTACTGTTACAGTAGTAACCCTTTAAGAATGATTCATTGCTTCGTCTTACCTGCTTTCTCATATTTGGTCTTTACGAGTATGTGAGCTGATAAGCCTAAACACATTACAGTTTTCTTTAATATTACTTCTTTTTGGCGAGATATCTTTTGTGTTTACTCATTCTCGTGCCAAAAATCACTCTGTTAATTACAAACAATTACGTCTCACTAAAAAGACTGCTGAGATTTTATCCTGCGGCTTTATACTCTCAATATCTTTGGGTGTATAAAAGCGATAAAAATAATTTATATCTCTATTATTTTGAAGGGAGTATAGTATGTTCTGCAGTGGTAGCCTAGTGGTTAAGAATTCAGCCTCTCATTCCGGGGATCCTGGGTTCAAATCCATGGCGCGCACCTCTTTA
>DWEE01001423.1:0-13415 GCA_018245755.1 Parelbella macleannani
GTTATGACTTAGCGTACATACTATAGAAAGGTCATTAATCATTAAGAAAAGTTTAAATTAATAAGTCCAGATAACAATAAACATCGTATTAAAAATTATAAACTGTAAAATTTACAATTAAGATATGATCACAAATAATTTTGACATATATTATTTAATTTTGAACTGTGTGTCATTTAAATTTTATTTACCCTCTAAATGAATTAGAATGGGTATGTGGTATCGTATCTGCTAATTTCAAATCTTGAAGTTAATATTTCTTGAACTGAGTTACAAAAAATATAATTCATTCATTCTTCATCAGCCTACTCAAGTCCACTGTCGGACATAGGCCTCTCCAATGGCACGCCACGGAACGTAAAAAAAATAAATATAATTGCAGTATTTACATTTAATGCTAAAAATAGTTATAGAGTAGTAAATATATTGTAAGATTTAATATAGTAGTTACTTTTCAAGATTGTACAGATTTAATTGTAATAAATTAATCTGAAATACGTTGCCTGTCCAAAAAACCAACATTTTAAAAGCCTCATTTGTCAGTCTGTCTACTGTTGAATCGAAATAAAATATATTAAACACATGAAAAAGTATTAAGGGTTTACGTTTCCATCGTTAAATTTTATCAAAGGGTTACATGCTTTTTAAATCAATTAATGTAAAAATTGAAGCCATGAATTAGAGCGTACTAAAAACAAGAAACAAACTGTATTCAATGGAATAATTATTGACTCCTAGAAAATCTTCGTTAATAGAATTTCATTGAAATACTTTTTATTCTGAAAGGAGAATTGTATTTAAAAGTGGAACGACAAATAATAATTTTTATAGACAATAACTTTTATTAGATTTAAGGCAGGGAGTTCTGGTTCCCAGAAAAGGGTGATCTGTGGCCTGGGAGTTCGTAGCTTCCCTATTGATATATACGGCAGACCAATGATGAATAAAGCGTCAATCTCTTGTCACTTACACCACCGCCAGCCCCTAGCGGACAGCCGCGAGTGCGTTCTCGGTACACGCGCACCGAGCGCCGCCTCGTTGCGAAACGGAACGGTTGTAGTACGACGTCGGTAGGATGACGGCCGGCAGCCGCAGAACGTAGGCCGCGTACGAACCGGTACCGTGCTTTATCGTACACCGGATTTAGATTATTCAACACTGAATGGCATTGGTCGATAAACAGGCTTTCCATCTAATTTACGAATGGATTGTTACGTATGAACGTAGACAAATCACGCCATGTCTGCAAGGGATATTTAGCATTCGTTGTTCGCTATCTACATCCGAGGTATTGCGTTATGGTATAAATAATGTTCCGTATTAGTCCTCATATACCTACATACGGCAGCCAGAAGTCTCAAATCAGTTTTGAAGGTTACTGAAAATTTATTTATAAATACTAAAACGCGTAAAAATAATAATGCAGTTAATACTTCCTATATAGTGCAGTACTTAAAGGATTTCGATTAACTTATATTATGCAGTCACTCCATTTGGTTCATAAACATGGGAGTTCCCCTTAAATTTGGGAACAGAGTACTTTCTTTGTTCTTCTAAACCGATTCGAGAACAAAGTTGCCCCTGAATACTTAAGTAAGCGTTTACACAGGAAAAGTTAAAGACAATATTGGCGCTGCTGTTAAGCGGTAAAAAGAGTAACGGGCAATTTCTGGAAAACAATTTTCGATTCAAAATTAGTTGTAAAAGCCTTGTTAAAATAATATCACATCATAATCAAAGGGATTTCGTTTCGAATCTCGAACCTTATGTTTAACTATTTATAACTAAAAAGATGTCATTCAGCTTGTCTGAACCACATATTTACGCGCGGTAATCCTCTTTGCGGTGGAAAAATCGCAGACAATACGCGTTGGAAATAGTAATTCGATTATATTTGTTGCACACAATATTTTTAACACAGTACATTTACATTGTACTTTTAAAGTGGTATTTTAGGATAATATTTATTTTATGAGTTGTGTATAAAATTGTGGAATTTCACCACCCACGGGCAATTGATTCCAAAGTAGGTTCGAGGTAAGCCTGTGAATTTGAATGTAATTAACGACAGTATAATTAATACTACTAATAAACTCTAAAGAAAACAGTCTCAACTTAGTAATTTAGCTTAGAAAAGAGTCTCTCTAAGCCGCGACCTCGCTGGAATCAGTAAAAGTTCATAAAGTAGGACCTCAGAGAGGTCCAAAATTAGTTAGTCTATCCTGATAAGACGCGTTATGAGGTACCTAATTAGGTCTATAGCGTTTTATCTGATCACACACCTGTTAGATGAGACATAAATATACTTTACAATATGATTCAAAGTTGATATGCATTACACATCATGGTTTTATTTTTTCAGCTGCATACATTCTGCTTCTCTTACTTATAGAAAACTTTCATTACTAGCATAGAAACTGTAAAGTGAGGTCTGACATATCAACCAGCCACTTTATTTGATTGAGGAGATGAGGGTTACTGAAGTTTTTTTTCGAAATGCAGCGAAATTCCTCCCTTTGATTCCCAGTAGGAATAAATTGTGAGTATTTTTGACGTGCTTACACTCACTCCCACATGATGTTCATACGATAAATAATTCAATCGATCAGAGCATATTTGGAATCAGTACTCAGCTATTTGAGGTTGGTTATACGCGAGACCCCTTGAGACCACATCGGAGATAAAATGATCACGTACTGGAACAACACACAAAAATAAAATATATTAGCCCTCTATCAACATATCAAAGGTCATCATGCCAGTCACCCACGCAGGGTTTTTCAGGGTAAACACAATCCAAAATGAGAATGATAACATGAAAATACTGGTCGGCGAATTAATAAATTCAAATTCAAATTCAAACTCTTTTATTCATTATAAGGTATATACATACACTCAATGAAAGTCATGTTTTAGTCATTGTAATAGGTCATGGTTGCCGTATATTAAATACATGTTGAGGAAATTTTCGTTAAATGATATTTGTAAGTACGTATCATTCTTCTTTTCTTCATTTTTGACAGGAGGCTCGGCCAACATCGAAACAATAAAAGGTTCACGTGATGGTGATCCAACATTTGGAGATATTTTATCGTTTAAACGACTTCCCTTAAACAACATTATGATCTATTTCATGAGATTTGGTTAAATTAATTCGTTACGCTCTAACACCGCGTTGGATGGCACGTGACTTGTATATTAGAAGCTTACTTCAAATGTGTCAATCTCAATTCTAATTATCGTGTTAAAGTTAACAAAACAACGTCACTCATTAAACTTAACAAAACAAGATTACAGAATAAAGTTAACAAATAAAGGTTACACATTAAAGTTAACAAAGCAAGGTGCCATGTTAAAAATATCAAGGTGACAAGTTAAAGTTAACAAATCATGGTGCGATACTAAAGTTAACAAAGTAATGGAATAGAACAAAAAATTTATCATAGTGAAAAGGGCGGCCCCGACTCACTGTCTCTGAGTGCACTTGCACCCAACGCACACGTGACCGTCAGCGTCGTCGCCATGAACAATGATTAACTTCTTGCTACAATGGACATTGTTCCAGCTTGTTTAATTGTCGCCACTTATATTTTATCGTACGTCGGTATGTGTAATTATAACGAAAGAAATATTTAAATGCTTTATACTATAACACTCTTTATATGTATTATAATTATTAACTAACATTGGCAATAAACCCGGGCTTAACTAATACTGGAGCAGCGTGGTGGAGCATGCTCCGGGTGCTTAATCAACGGATATAAAAGGGATTGTATTTAAATTTGAATTTATAAATAACTGAAATGTGCGATTAAAGTCAAAGAAGAGTACTACAAGAGTAGTACATGTATTGAGTACCGACCCGTGTATATTAGGTTAGGTTAGGTTAGGAACAAAATACAACAAAGAAAATGTTAAATTTACCTTAAAATTGTTACAATAATCAAGTAAATCTATGTAATAAGTGAGTCATAAATTATTGTCAAATACGTATAACAAACTAATATTTAAGAAGCAATATAACACAAACGCTTATCACTGTAACTTAAATTCCCACTTTGAAAGTAGAAAATTTCCAAAGGGGAATTGGGGGAAGTTATTGTTTCGACAATAAAAACATTTAAATGCCCCAAGAAATTTTCAAGTATTAGATGAACACAAAAACGAATTGATCAATACAATCGAAGCATGCTTTATGGGTAAAAAGGTTAAAACATTAGTCATCATAAATAAATAAATCTAGATATGCGTACGAGGAATTGCGAGCAGACAGTAAATTTTCTGTTTAGATAAAAAATAAAAATCCTGTGCACAGCGAATGTTGTGTTGAATCACTCTCAAAGCGGAGTTCGCTGGAATGAACTAAAATGCATTTCATCTCAGTGCATCGTTAGTGCAACTGCACTGGAATGAGACTTCGTACTGTAATACATTTCAGTACACTTAACTAGAGCATATAACATGCAGTTAGTTATTTTTACTTCAAACCACTTTTGCTTTGGGCAGAACATAGCCAATTTGCTGTTTGTAAATCTACATAAAATATTTTGTAATATTCTAAGGGTTTAACGACGGAGAGTAGTACACTCCTCTGCCTACCCCTTCGGGGATTACAGTCGTGATGTTACGTTTTTTTTTCTAACAGTTTAACACTATCTAAGTATTTAATACACAACTATAAATCTTCACGTTCAGAATACATATCTTTTTTACGTCTTATGTATAGTTCTAAATTTATTAGACGGTCCTTGGGAAGATTTTCTTTGTCCCTGATCAACCGAGTTCTTATTATTGCTCAACTCATCAGCAAGTCAGCAATCTACCCAGAGATACTCAGAACATGTCAGAACGCATGCAATACGCAGAATTAAAAAAAAAAACACTTCTACATAGATGCATTTTATTATGTGCCAATCACAGTCTCTTTGCTCTTGCTTAGGTCATTATTTCCACATCATAGCGAGCGGAGCAATTTCTTATATGGAATATTACGATAGAAAAAACTAATCTGTGTCTTGATGATGCGTCTATATGGAATTTTTTGTTACTCGACAGGACTTACAAGAGGTGTGTTTTGACTTTCGTGAGATATAATAATAATATGTTTTGATTTTCTTTGCGATACAGCATTTATTCACTAAAGGTTTCGTGACTTATTCTTATCTAAACACAGTAATAAACCTAAATATTTCTCATTAAATTTTTTGTGCCCTTATTACGTTAGTTTTTTGGGGTTGTTTTATAAACCTATTCGTAAGTAACCTGCGTCAATTGTCAAGGTTAAAGTTATATCTGAACAAAATTTTGACGAAATCGATTTGACGGTTTGGCGTGAGTATGTAACAAATATTTATTATATTTGGATGTTGCCGATACCGCCATGAGTACGGTAAATCACTGCCAAGTATTTAGGCTTTTTCCTATCGTATTTTCCAGTACTGATATGTGCAAAGTTCCATATGTGTAAACTGCGGAACAATCGTGGGTCTTCACATAGTAAAGCAATATTTGTGTTTTTAAGAAATGTCCCATCCGCTTGCTTCTTAACAGCTGACAACCCGCTTTCAAGAATACTTCTGCTTTTGAATTCACACAAATTTCACACTATTCATTAAGATCAACTACCTAATGTCCTCTATCAAGAGAAAAAAGAGCAAGAGCTTAGAAGTATAGACTAAGTAAATATATTTCTCGGGACATGTCCACACACGCCTATCTGATCCCAGATGTGATAGAACCTATGTTATGGTTATCAGAAGCTGATATATTTCATGCAAACATAACATTCCTGTATAGATGTTTCTTCGTTTTTGTTTTTATAGACAGATCAAATAACCGTGCTCATAATTCAAATAATTTTTCTGAGTGGCAATCGAACTCAGCTTAGCAGGCAGGTTCAATCACCACTAGACCAACTGACCAGCAGACTATGCTCTCCTCTGCTGAAGAATATGTTCCCGTAGCTAGTAAATTGCAACAACAAAAACCAATTGTGCCTGTCGCATTCCTAGTTAAATCGTTTGACATCTATTACTTCGGTTGTGAGGTCATCCGATACCGTGCCTTTGTTCCATATCTATGTAGGTACTAATTAATCAAACTGTTCGCTGGAATAAAGGTCTTAGTTAAGGTTCATTTAGATTTTAATTAATACTAATTATTGTCGGCTCCTTCTAACACAAAGTAATATAATAACATTACGTTTTAGTCATGATAATTTCTCTCTACTGGAATCATTACGGCATTCCATTAAATTGCACTGTTAGTTATATCTGATATAGCCTAGGAATCATAGTGCTAAGAATTTATAGATTTATTTTAATGTTATGGACATGGATAATTCGTATTTCTTTCGATGAAGCCAAACATTTAGAAGTTTTGAAAACTTGTTAGTGCTTCTACCTACACTCAAAGAGTTTATCCACAAACCTTTTGTCACTCCACTGTTGGACACGAATCTTCCCGTAGAATTATATTAAACGCCTAAAAAAACATTTTTAGGGACTGTAAATTAAGAATATTTTCTCACAATATTTTATTTTACGGAATAGTGACCTTTAATGTTATATTGAACTATGTCGATTAATGTTACATCGTGTAGAGACCGAAGTTTCACTTACCTACCCTTTTACCCTTATTTTATCCTTTCATTGATTCCGACGGCGCTGAATGCAGTAATTTGGATGTTGTTACTTGCAACTAAACAAATACACCATTATCCGATGTCATCATCCAAGTATGTGCGACATTCATCATTGTCTACACATAATGAACTTTGAAAGACCTCGATCAAATTGATTCTTCGTGACGCGGCGTTCAATTGATTTGAATTGTGACAACTGGCCACTCGCAATTGAGTTAGTTGTTGATGGCTCGCGTTCGAAATAATAATTGACACTGTGGACGAACAACGAGAAGAGTATGGAAAAAATGAATGAACCAAGTCCGAGTTGGGTTCTAAGCCGCACAATTGTAGATTACAATCCTACGTCTGTTGGTATGTAACGAATCTGTATAAGTTTAGAATAAATGTTACATTTAATGAAATAATTCTAGTTTGCTATTAAGTATGTGTTTTCGAATTTACTAATAAAAGAAAGAAAAACACACGTAGAATAAGCTACTGAGGTCTGTAACAATAGAGATATTTGGCACTCATTGCTCTCTGCCCGCCAAGACACCCGGAGTGACGCTATGATAGTAGTTATTTACTAATGTCTAGGTAAAGTCCTGCTACGGGAGAGAAAATTAATGGACAATCATCTATTAGAAGCTGCCATCATTGTATGAATTATGACGTGATGAATTATGCATTAAATATTATTATTTTTAGTTTGTTTTTTCAACAAGAAAAGAACATGAACATAATATTATGGAAGCACACCTCGTTACACATGATTATACCGTACAGCGCCGGATGTACATCATTGTTGATCAACACAACATTACTACAAAATGATTGTGCTAATGATGATTTCAGCCTGGTGTCCTATACTCATCAACGTAAATATAATGATAAGCCAATGACCACATACATATTTACGAGTACCTACGTTTGTTTAAGTTTATACCACTATTAATTAACAATAAGTCTGTTTTAGAACTGTTCATTACCTCTGGAAATGTTACTGGGAAATATTATATAATCCTCACACTAGTCCTTATTGGATCATAGACAGGATCATGTTACGAGAATCCGTAACTATAGATAGAACTAAGCTTGGTAGACCAGCTTGCTAAAGGTATCGTGAAATCCATTTTCAAAAACCCTGGTTTAATAAGCTAGAGCATCAGAAACAGAACGCAATCGGAACTTATAAAAATATTTCGTAATAATTATTTCGTTTATCAAAATATTATATGTTATATATATCTTTATTTTGTATATGTTACTATCTATCCGCCTGTTTCACTTACATATATCGATTGCTCTAAACACGAGAGAAGGCCTCAAGCATTCTGCACCATGCTGCTTCAGTGCAGATTGCTTAAGAGATGTGTTAGTGGCCAACCTCTGAAAACTTGTTTTTAAACCTTTTTAACGCTCCATACAGGATACTGGCATAAACATAACATCGCCATAAAACGTTCAACATCGCTACTCACAAACCGCATATGCCAGGTCTAAAGGTCTCCCTTTGTTACAATCGTACATCTAAATATCGCGTGACTCAACCAATTATCAACCTTACTGCTATATAAATAGCGATGCTTACAGTAATTACTGTTATCGATCACACTTTTATACGTCATAGTGAGACTCGCTTGTGTTTCAAATATTCGTAAAATCATTAGCATATAAAAAACTTGGAAACAAATGGCGACCTATGGGTCAACGTAATATAAGGACAGTCGTCATGGTAGTCTGATGTTCAGTGATTCTCAAATTCATTTTCCATCTGCGTAGATATTTGAACAATTATTGTATGAAATGTAAAAGTATGTTAAGTGTAATGTAAAGATTACTGTATGAACTGTGAATGTATGAACTATGAGTGTACAATCATGTATGCATGTTAAGTGTAAATTATTTCCACAATAAATAAACAGTTTTGGGTATATTTTTCCTTATTCATTTTGTCCACAAAGAACGGTCGCTGCTGTTGTAGCGTATGTAAACTTGTACCACTCCAGCTATGATAAATGACAAACAAGATTTTTTAATTTTTGAAAATAGAATATCTATTACCTCTTTTTAAGACCTCGAATGCTTCAATCGCTTCCACCTAATAAATGTGACTGAAATCTAAGCCACTAGGTTATCAGCGGAAAACAAAGCGAATTAAGTAACCCATACTTAATGTTTACAGTGTTTACACATAGATGTTCTAAACGTATTTGTGAAACTAATTAATGACAAACAATACTGACACACGATGTTTTGACTATACAAATTATTTACGCAACACACGACAAGGTCAACTGTGGATGATGCCTTTTATCGACATTTATTATCACGAATAAACCGGTTATTGTTTTGTTTGAATTAAACTCTGTTATATTAGCCAATTCGAAAATATACGAAAAGCGTAATCTCTATTTATTATGGTTATATGGACACACCAAGTCATTTATGGGGTAGGTAGAGAGGACAGTGCCAATTATCTTTTTCCTTACAAAGCTGACGCTTCTTTTCTACATTCATCACGGTCTTCGCATATCATCATTATCGTGGTCGTCGTCGGCCTCTAGATATCCACCGCTGGATACAGGTTTCCCCTAATCTTCACATATACACATTGATTATTAAGATTTCTGACTTCTCTATCAGGCAGTACCTATCTGACCATTTTGGCTAGGCAAGATAGGTAAATCTTCTTCACCCTCGTTACGTCACGTTACGTTACGTTACGAAATCCGTCAATATTCCGTAGATCTGTATTGTTATTATATAATATGCAATTCTATCCACACATCGGAACCACCAGATGCCGCTTCTTATTTTTGCACTAACAAAACTATGAAGCCGATAACATGTTAAACGCTACAACTCTGGTGATCAGTGTCAATATTTGTTCCACAATGTATGTATGTCGAGTGTTCATCACGTGCAGTATTCATCATCGGTTGAGAAAGGAGGACGATGAACTTAACAACAGAGTACTTTAAATACCATTTAATTAAAGGTTGTGGCGCGTACCTCTGTACATCACGATGGTGATTATTATTGATTCAGAAGTATTTAAAGATTCAGAAGTATAGAAATATTAGAGTTATTGCAGTACTTTTGTTTTATCACGAACACTTTGATACACATATGTGTGTATCAAATATGTGTGTATCAGAATGTATGAATATGCGATTATTCTGACCGTAAAATTTAAATTAATATCACTATGGATATACATTACATTGCTTTCATTGACCGGTCTCTTAATTTAGTGGGCAATGACCTTGACTGTTGAGCTGGTTATTGTGGGTTCGATCCTGACCGGTAAAAATATTCACGTTTTTCTGTTTTTTTTACATTTGCTATAAATCAATATACATGAAGAAATTGATAATTGTCTGAATATTGATAATTGTCTGGTTACCATAGCATGCTTCTGCCCAGGTTGAGGATGACTGCGTATGAAGTTGTCCCAAGAGATTACTATTATTTACATATATTAATATATGTGTATAAAATCGATTAGCACCAGTTAAGACTGCAAGTTAAGCGCGTACACACATATTTTATGTCGATCAAGTAAATACTATAAAATGTTTCCATACATGTTTCTTCCATATTTAAACATGATCATTACACCTTAGATATCACCATAATCAGTCACGCACAGCTGGTCTCGTCTACCCAGCAACATTCCTTCTGACGAATGAGCCTGCGGTATGTCTAAGTAGTAGGTATATTCGTCACCCATACCGAAAAACCCTTGCTTAATTCCAAAATTTTGGTATAAACCAATTTACTTTACTGAATTGTCTGTGAGTAATTGCTTAGTAAGTTACTTTAGACTTGACTGGATGGGGAGTATAGATTCGATTTGTTGCGGTAGTGGATTGTACGTACCTCTGTTCGATTCGAAACTACCTTAATAGAGCTGGCTTACTTTAGTTTATAATCGAATGTTCCATGTTTTATAATTATTATTAAAGGACCGAATAAGATATATGGGTTACGGGGTATTAAAGATCACATCAACACCTGCTTCTCGTGGGAAGTAGTGTACCTACTTAATAGGCATTACATTGGTCGACTTGTCGGGTTACCTTCATCACGAAACTTTCCTAATATACATATAACACTCAGAACATTAATATTATTATTTCTACATGCACATTCCTAGGTGTCCTTACGATATTTAAAATGTTAGGCATCGACCTCTGTATTTACCTAATTACTGTAGCCCATTAGTGGCCCTGATATAAACATGAAACGTATGCAAGATTACAGTCAGACCAATGTCTCGTGACACAGGTGTTTGTTGAAGTACGGCTTTGTTATAACTTTTTGTATTACGTTTCATGTTTGTAATGAGACATAAAGTTGCGATACTACTTTTCCATCGTATATTCATAGTACACTGTTATATCTATGTGACATATCATGGTAGCGTTAGCTTATATGTTTAGAATTGAGAATCTCACTCCCGGGATCCAAGACTCAAATCTTGGCGCATACATCTATACAAAAAACGTGTATTTTAATATTATCCCTTGCTCACGTATCACTTGCCGTATCCGTGGAAAGGACCATTCCTTTAAACCTCAACCACCTTTAAACCTCCTGTAAAGACGGAAAGGCAACCTGCATACATTTGGGTTCTCCATAGCGTTTTCTAAGGACTGTAAAATCTGTCAACCGCACTACGCTAGCGTGGGAGACTATGGGGCTATCCTTCTAGATGTGAGAGGAAACAGATGACCAATAGTGGAATATTAATGGAGTTGATTATGACTATGTGACGTTGTACAACAGTGAGTACCTCGATTCATTTGCTTACGTACAATTAGACACAAGTATTAAATTGTTTACTGTTTAATAAAACGAGGTCAGCGCGCGGAACTCAAGCTGATGATTCTCAAGTACGAAATGGAATATGAAATAGAAGATAAAAAATATGGGTTATCAGTCTGTATTTGAGCTATTTATTATGGATATAGCATATACAAAACCGTTTTGTTTTAAGTTAAGTAGCAAATGAACATGCAACAAACACAATATGCTGTTGCTCCTATGCTGCTTGCCAGCTGAAACAGAGTCAGTGTCAGCTATTTTGATTACTAGTAGCTGAACAGTATACTTAAACTGTACATGAAGTAACTGAACATTTTAACAAACAATAAATAGCGTTAATGTGTGAGATGTTGTTACGTGGCCTATTGTGAGAACTATTTCGAAAACAAAGGCGTCTCCACTCCTGACTGGAGAAGGAGGTAATGCCCATAGTGTATATGGATTAACTCCCTGAGACCCGTTGTCAATTAACTCTTGTTAAAATTGATGTTTTAATTGTGAGTAAATTTTAAGACATTTCTGTTATTCAAGAGTGACAAGCGACGATAACGCTGCATCGCAGCAAGTCTACTAAGTGCAATATATGTAGTTGGTGTAGAATGACGTTGGCATGGTGTGATGGTTTGAACATGTTGAAAGAATGTCAGATAAAAGAATGATAAAGTAGATTTGCCAACGGTGACCTATGTTGACCAAATAAATCGAGTACTGGCCGATGGGTGGGTAAGAAATCTTAGAAAATAACATGACTGTATAGAGACGAATAAACGTGGAAAAAATAAGTGAGTTCTGTATGGATACAGAAATTTGGCAGAAATAATAGGAACAGATTGTCAACATTATACGGAATTTAGAATTATATAATGCGATGTAAATCTGAGCTACATAAACAGACAGAAATAAAGAGTCTGATGCTGTAACATAAATTATTGAGTCAACAAAAACAGTTAACAATCACAATTTTATCATTTTAGTGCTCATCTAAACAATGCATATTGTTTAGCTATCCCTACCAGCCGCTTATCATAATAAACGACAAACAAACAGTAAATGATACAATAATAATATATTACGTTAAACGATAATTAATTTTAATGTTCTGCGTATGATGTAGAGACGACTCTGACCGGAGAGATATTTGATGATGCAGTCGTAATTAAATATTAAATCGCAATACGTAATATTAATCAGCAAACTTTGATAGTTATTTATCGTTTATTCTATGCAATAGCTGTCTAAGATATGTTTTCATGCAACCCGTTATCTATTTGCTTTTGTTTATGGGTAATAGTGACTGTTATTAAGATGTTATTAATAATAACACTGATGTAATTGTGTTTGATATGAAATTAATTTATTATTTAACATACTTAAGCGATGATACTTAACTAAAAAAATAAGTCACATATAATTTGAAGGTTTTTCGTTCTGTTTTTCAACTCCGGTTCAATTTTTAATAACTTCACACCATAATTGCGAGGTAGATTCGAGGAAGTGCGTTTTTTATAACTTTTTTCACGCTGCAGTTGACGAGTTGTTTGACCTATTTCAGTTCAACGGCGCGCCGGTTGCGCTGTACCTGAAACTCATTACTGTTTATTGATGATATGCGACTCAGTCGTTCGTTTCCAACATTTTAAATGTTTTTGACAGCGTCTGTTTTATTTATTAGTTTACGATCTCACAGTGGGAGGTGTACTCAGGCTGATAATAGGTTAAATCGATTTAAGAATCGACTATATAGGTACATAATTATAACATATTAATGAAATAATATTACTATTGTAATATATGATGTTAGATTCGTCAACAATGTGATAGTAATTTAATTTACGTACATTATATTAATATGTAAGATGATAAAACAGCTTTTAATATGATGGTCTATTCACTCTCGGGTTCATAGAAGGACGTAAACGTAGCTGGTGAAACGTGAGTGTGTACTACACTCCTCTGC
>DWEE01001424.1:0-13411 GCA_018245755.1 Parelbella macleannani
GGCGACCGCATGATGCTCGCATTTCGTTTTAATTAATCCTTATTCTTATAAAATATTCAATAGAAATCGAAAGTAACGAATGCAATAGGTGACTATCACAGAAACACGACGACACGTTAAAACTCTTATATTGAACTAATTAAGTAACAGAACACAATAGGAATTACCATAAAATTACGTCACGTGATTTTTATGAGGTATTAAAAACTTACGTTCGTATGTAATTCCACGGTGCGTATTTTTTGTGTTCACTTGTGATTTTATTTATACATTAAAATCCACGAGATTGTGCCGAGTGGACGCGAGACACTGAGCGACGGCTGGGCGACTGTTTGAGCGACTCGCGCGCATTGCCTCAGACTATTTCCCGCCATAAGACACATCAGACGCTTACCTATGTATGTTAACTTAGTACAAGATTTATCATAACATAAGATCTTATTGACACGCCGTCAATATGAGGACAACACTCGATAATTGAGTAGAATATTACAGAGATTATATAGTTTTATTAGCTCAATTGTAAGTCATAATCCTTGTAAAGAGCAAATACATAAGTACGATTAAGTTAATGGGTACACTTGTACTTGATGAATGTGGAAGAAACACGGTAGGTATGTAAGGATAGGAATATCTGGCACTCCGTGCTCTGTATGTAAGTATATGTATGTATTGTGTATGTATGTATTTACTTATATATTTTATGTAATATATTTTTAAATAATATTAACTAAGTCAAGTATTTATTTTATGACATAATCTTCGTACAAAATACTAACAATTTTATAATTTTACCAAGTGGATATTTTTATATAAAAAGAGTATCACGACCTTCAAAATTGACATATTATTAAAAAGCAAATAGTGTAGGGACAAGCAGGACAGGACGCGATGGCGCTCATTGAGGGAGGCCTATGTCCAGCAGTGGACTGAAATAGACCGATGATGATGATGAACTAGTTTATGGATTACGAAACAATTGGTGTTTTTCATACAAGGTTTCACAGTTCCGTTAAAAAAAAATCGCATAGTTTATGAAATGATTATAAAAAAGTTAATTTTAAAGTTATATTATTATAAACGGATAACAACTTCATCTTCGTTTGAGCGCTGAGACGACTTCATTTAATATACGGATTGTTTATTTATGTACATATAATTTTGCTGCTTTACATTGAATTACAAGCCATATTTGTGAAAGCGGAGCCATTTTTTGTTACATTGTAACAGTGGTAGTCGAATAGCTAACATCGTTACATTAATAAGAATATCTCAATTTGCCTCCCGGAACATCTAAAGATTGCAACACCGTGTCCAACCACATTGCTTATTGCTATGACCGGCCAGTATGTAAGGCGGTTGGTCAAAGATAAAATTTACATAAAAATACATACCTACCTCAATGTTGTTCTAGTTATTGAATTAAACCCATTATATTTACGGCATATGTTTTAAATGAATTAGCATTAAGCTCACTTATATTCGTTCCTTAATAGTTCTCATAACATAAAAATATTAAGATATAACATAACATAACAATAACATAATATAATAATAACGTAAGATGAATAATGTTATGAGAACAATGTAATATTAAACATGTATTACGCTACTTTGGTTCTTGAAATCTTAAATTTAAACCTTTTTGTCATCATTGATATACATAATTATGAGTAACTAATTATTTTATTACTATGTAATTCGAATGTAACATTGGTTTATTTTGGATTTAATAATTTTTTTAGGATCACAATTTCGTGGTTCATTAACTACTTCTAAAGCACGTGTGTTCACGCCAGTAATCCCCGAAGAGGTAGGCAAAGGAGTGTAGTAGACTGCCACGTTTCACCAGTTACATTTAAGTCCCATGGAATAGGTGGAGAGCTTATTGCCATACACCGGGCATAGATCCAGACTCCGAGTCACTACTAGAAATTCTAAATTAGAAAAATTCAATAGTATCCCACCCAGGATTTGAACCCAGGACCTCCCGATTGGTATTCGCGCTTGCAGACACTCGACCAACGAGACAGCCAATATACTTTTTAAATACTACACGTAATATTTATCGAATAATATTGTCTTGGAAAACTCGTTACAAATATTATGCATTAGTGACGAATTAAGAATTTCAATATTTTCCAGCAAGCAACAGATCGGTCGCGGTCGGCGCGGGCGGCGCGCTGCCGTGACACGCTCATTAGCTGCGACTCCGCTCAGAATGTGTTTGTTAGTAACGCTTAATGATCGCCTTATCAGGCTCGTACGCACGCGGCATGTTCATTGTTTCATTTTTACATTCTCTTCAGTATTCAAATTCTTTTTGTTACCGACATATGCGGGTGATAGTACAATGTTTAACTGTATTGTGATGTTAATAGCAAAAGATGTTGTTACATTGTATCGCCAAATCCGTCATGGGTAGCGCTGAGTACGGAGTCTCAATAATTATGTTAATAGGAAAAATGATAACTGATTTTCATCATCGTTTACATTTGTGCTCGGACTTATTTAACCCTTTTCATTCTGAGCGTTAACTCGTATCCCATGGAACGTTAAAAGGGTTGATGAAAAGGTCCGAACGACGACGAACCATTTGCGATATTAACAGGCATGTACACGCCGCTACGCCAAATGAATTGACAAAAATGGCTACGTTTAAATATTCTTTGTTTCAGTAGATTGACTAGTTAAGTGTATATGTCTCAAGAATTTTTCTGTCAATTCATTTAGGGAATAGTTCGGCGACTAAATATCGTCTCTGAACAAAATGTGAGCGAATAAATGAAGACACGGTTTTAAGACGTGTTCTGGAGTGGAGACCGCGACTTGACAAACCTAGCGTAGGACGCCCTCCAGCTAGGTGGAGTGACGATATACGCAAAGTGACTGGCAGTGGTTGGATGCGAAGAGCTGAAGATCGAGCTTAGTGGCGTGCCATTCGAGTGGCCTATGTCCAGCAGTGAACGGGAGTAGGCTGATGATGATGAATGACGTTTTAAGGGAACAGTTTAGTAAGATATATAGATTTCTAAAAGAGTCCAAATTAAGCTTGATATCTGTATAATAGAATCTCAGAGAATTGAAGAGAATTTGAAAAGGTCGTTTGGGTATTCGGCACAGATGTTCCATAGGGTTCCACTTTAGATACAAAAGGTCGTTCACTTCAACGTAAATCTCATTGTATACGTAGGTATATTCGAAATGTATTATTATGGGCGAGTGATTTCAAGCGTAATCCAAAAGGTTACGTCTGCAAAAGGTATAACTGTAAACAAATAATGCTGATATTTATTTATGACACATACGTATCAGTGACATTGATTAAGTAACAAAAATACTATTAATCGTGATCCTCGGAGGGAAATATTCGAAAATTCATAAAATTATTATTACTTATTGTGTTATATTTCCATCTGAATTCTGAGATCACCTCACCTTATTGAGAGCTGTTAAAGGATGCTAGTTTCATTACGATAGTCAGTACATAAATTAAATAAAACTTTATTTTGTTCGTAAACGTATAATTCGTAAACTTATACTCTAATTATACAATAATTGCCATTATTTTTATCTTATTACTGTTTCCACCCAGTGAAATAGAATGGAACAGCGAGGAGCAGTTTATGAGGAGATTCCAACTTTGTTTATTTGTTTTAATGTGTATGTATGACAACATGTTCTTTTCAATTTATTTATTAGTGACTTTCTTTCTCATAATTATTAAATATTTTTTGTGTTTTATTGTATGTTTTTATGGTGCTTCAATTTCATAAATTAATATGGAAATGAAATTCTTTTATACTACCTGTTAATCCCAAGCGTCTGTTCACATAATTAATATGGAATTTTATCAAATAAATAAAATGGAATTAATAAAAAAAAATTCAAATTTAAAGTGGCATCTCAGACTCAGTCGTTAGCCAATGGAGAGTGGTCGTGAACGGGGTAGATGATTTTTTTCTCGTTGTCTTTCTGTCTCTTCTTGAACGGTCCGTGCTTCCAGCCCTGAGGGTAGCCATATTTGTCCACGTCGTCCCACCACTGCTGGTCCCCTGATCCCCAAATGACGTACACGATGTTTGTTCCCACTAATACCGCGAAGACCGTCCAAAACGCTGTCCTCCACTGTTGTATTGTTTGCTGGAAGTAAACAGGGAACAGTAATTAATTAACAAAATGGAATTTCAAGAACACCCAATCACCTTATATTACCTGATAATCAGTAACAGGACATAGTAACAACTCTATTGTACATTAGCAGTACTCTTAGTTTTATCAATACATTGCCATTATAACAACAACAGAGGTTGAATTATTTAATTAAGAATTTTCATTGGATATTGTCGGAATTCAATAGCTACGACAGCATTTCTTATTGGTATTACTTTATGTTAGGTATATTGAAAAATAGGTTTAGTACCCTACAGTCAATGTTTAGTTAAATTTCCAATTAATGGTATGTCGTCAGTTTTCTGCAGAAAACTGTTATAGACATCAAAAGATTTCTATTAGGTACTCATGCTGACGTGTCTGTTTTAGAGACATTGTTTTTCTCTATTACCAATAAACGTTCGTCTACAATTATTACATTAGTGACTGATATTTCTTAATAATTATCAAACAAACATATATACAAACAATCTTTGAATTTTCTTACTCATCCATTGATATTGAAAATGAAAATATGAAAAAAAAAACTTAAATATTACTGGCAACAAAGCCAGACTTGGCATGTTTTCATCAAAAAAGTAATATTAAAAATGAATAAGCATTTGTAATATCTCTAAGTAACTTGTATTGATTGAAGCATCTTTGCGAATGAATCATATTTTGCAGACAACAGTGCGAGTTCTCAGAGTTCTCCCTGCTAGAGGCAAAGCTTCACAAATTAATTGGAGATGCTAAAAGAAATATACTGAATTGCTTTCCGGTTGGATTAACGTCTTTTGTTCTTTAACCCAAACGATCAAATTAATCAAACAAGTTCCTTAGTTTCTTTCAGAAGGTTGTTTTTGTGGCGAATACGTTCCTTTTTACATTTTGTAAATATCCTCACTTTATTATGCACCTCAATATAAACTTCGAACCTTGATTAAGACTGAATACAAAGTCGCTTCCTAAAGACCATAATTTCCTTTTGATTACTTGTTGTGAGTTCAATGAAGAAAATCTTATAGTCTGACTACATTTACGTCCTTACCACTTCTGTATCTATAATAACAAATGTTGTTCATACCTATAATTGCGGTTAGGCATATGTTGGCAAAAAAATTTGAAAGAAAGTTTTATACCAATAACTTCACATACACGCACAGATATACCTACATTAAAAACATAACATGTAAAAATGTATACATCAAATTAATCAGAAGACAATTTTGGAACTTTTAAAACACAAAATATATTAGTAAATTCGTAATTGTAGAGTTTTTCGTTTGTCTTTAAGCCGAGCACAAAAGTGTCAATCACCAAACTTTAAAGTCACCGTATTGGAAAAGAACTCTCTTAATCCATTATTATATGTAACTGACTTAATCCACATCAACATAATGATATTCAAACATTTCCAATACTCACATCAGGCGTCAGTAAGCCGACCAGATAGGGCGTGATGATACCGGAAATGGCGGCAATACCGTTGACAAACGCGGAGCAGGTGCCCGCATAGTTGGGCGCTATATCCATGGCATTGATCTTCACGCTGCTATAGAACCCGCCCATGAACGCCATGGAGGCTATGAAGAGACCGACGGCCTCAGCGCGATTGCAGCCCGAGTACGAGGCCAGAATAATAAAAACGGCTGGCACGGAAGACGCTGTGGAAAAAAGAATTGTGAGGAAAAAAGCTGTGAGGAAACAGGGTCCTGAGGAAAAAAATATTTTGTTGTGACGATTTTATGGATACATGAGTGAAGCATAAATATTATTACAAAAACATAATGTTGTTGGAGTAAGTATAGCATGATTATGTATGTATGTAGATACATCGAATTTATAGATCTGTAAAGTATTGCTAAGTAAAGTATAAAGCAAATAGTGAGATTATTTCTGTCTGTGTAACAATAAGTTAATATTTAATCAAGGCAAAATATTATAAAATGTCTGCATTTGTCGCATAAAACATAGCCATTTCGTATTTGGTTACGAAAACATTCTAAATCTATATAATAATATAAGAAATATAAAAGTCACTCAAACAAGCCAAGCACTTAAAATAAAAGCGAAAAAAGCAACATCTAAATACATAAAAGAACTTACAGATTGTGGTATAAATCTTGCGGCCAGTACCGATACTATGCCACTTCTTTCGTACGCACAGATCACAGAGCGCGGCGAACACGAACGAGCACACGTACATGGCTATATAGGGGAGCGCTGACATCAGACCTGTCTCCTTAATATTGAACTTTAGCACGTCCGAGAAATATTTTGGGAGGTCAGTGATCATCGTAAAGTATCCCCAATCATGGCCGATCTGCAATGAAGGTTAAAACAGATTATACTAAAGATATCTGAGGTATTAATTGTCGAAACTTCTCGCTGATTTATAAATATCATAAAACCGTCAAAGTACCGTACTAATCTTCTTATATTTTATTGTAGGTACATATGGCATAATATTAATAATAATTATTATTTTTTTTCTATAAGAAAGGATATATACCAATACAGAAAAAAATCTGTACCTATACCTAGTCTGTGCACTGAATGTTGTTAGAAAGCATAATAAATGTTACATAGTAATGGTCATAATGTACGATACGTAGAATAAATTTACTTTCAAACCCTTTGTCTGAGTACATATAAAGTTACAAACAACACAGTGTCGTATAATCACATTTGATTGAATTGAACGAAACTTTTTTACTTTGCAGCTTGTAAACTGAACGAAAATTTATGATACAATTCATCACATTGTGTTAGTAAAATGTTGCCTAAAGATACAATTTGTCTCTATTGATACAAGCGAAACTCGCTGAATGGGTTTGAATCAAGCTTTTCCATTACAACCTCCATCTGTAAATATCTCGAGTAATAAAATAGTCTTTGTTGTTGTAGTTTCTCTACCCGACAATAGATGGCGCGAGTAGTCATTTCATACAAAAGTAATTTATTCAAACTCCTCATAGCCTAGTCATGGTTTCAGATAATAAACAACATTTTAAATTAATCGTGTTCATTATTATAAGACCCACGATTACTTATATAATATATTAATAATATTATCAATAATAATAATGTATTAAGTAGCGAACAGGCAAACATACATATTATGATCATTGTACCTCATGAACCTAATAACATGACAATGAGGCTACATTGACAATATATGATTTGCAATGCCTCAAAGAGAGTGTTACATTTAATTGTATAGAAACCAATATAACTCACAGCGGCCATTATGAGAACCCAAAGAGGAGCAGATCTTAATATAGCCTTAAACGGTACAGGATCCAATTTCTTGTGTAACCCTGACGCCGCCACGTTAGCATTTAAGTAATTTTTCTCCTTCTCAGAAATAAATGGATGTGTATTTGGCGTACTGTAGGATAAAAGAGCCTGCAAAATAAAAAATAAAAACTTCAAATGACAGAATTTTATACGACAGTGTTGTAAATATAGAAAGATCGAAACTTTCTGGATTCACACTGTAGGGTATGAGCTATTGAAGAATTTACATTTATTGGGTAGAAGTATAATATATTATAATCCAAATAACCGAGCTTTTTTCTCATTTACAATTTCATCCACTTTAACAATTAATAATAACAAAACAACTGAACGTTCGATATATTTGATTTTTATCCACATTTTAATAAATCAAATATTTAATGGTAGGCAGGAAAAATGAAAAACATTACATATAAAACCGGCATTGTTATTAATACGAGAAATTATTCTAGTGGATCTTACCCAAAAAATGAACCATATAATCCCAAGGCCCCCGAAGCAATAAAAAACATTGGCCCAGTCGCCTCCATCTGTCAAAAAGAGGCCGGAGATGTAAGGCCCAAATATGTTACCTATCTGGGCCCCGCCGAAAATCATTGCACCGAAACGGGACCTTTCGGACGGAGGCACCCATCGCGCCAATAATAGTACAAAAGCTGGTGTTATTGGGCCCTGAAAATGTTCGAAGATATTCTACAGGTGTAACTAAATAATCTTTTCATATTCTTAGTTGTTTCGATCGGTCTTGGACCGCGTTTGACCTTAATGATCTTTTTAACAAAATTAAACCGTTGGAGAATAAATTACAGGAAAACGTTGAGCGCAGGCAATAAACAAAGGTCTTTAAGTAAAAATGGCGCGACCATTTACCTAAGGGAAAAATTTACAAAACATTTTCTTTTCTAAGGGTTTATTCGTTCGGCATTGATGACTACGTTACATAACGATCCCCCCCCCCCGCCCCCAGATCCTCTTCAGGACTTTTATAATTGCAACCATTTTACGTCTCACTGCTGGATAAAGATCTCGCCGGCCACTGAAGCATGGCTAGAGCGTAATCCACGTCACCGCTTCAGAATAACTAGTCCACTTGTGAAATATTTTATGGCTTATGGCCTTATTATTATTATGGCCCACCTTTGGCTAAATTCTAATCACAAATAATAACTTTCTCAATTTTTCTCCTAATCATGAAACTAAACGCACCTCACCAGCCCCCTCTATTACTCTTATGATGAACAGTCCAGTAGCGCCCCCTATGGTAACCGCGAATGGTGTTAAGGCAGTCGCCACAGACGTAGTGAGCAATCCAAGCCCGATGGTCCATTTTCCACCAAACTTCTCAGCCAGAAGACCACCAGGCAAGTGTGTGGCCACATAGCCGTAGTAAAAGGCGCTTAGCAAGAACCCTTGAGTCGCTTCACTCCAATCATACCGCTCTCGACCCTAGAAAATTTGTTTCCACCCTGTTATTTATTAATTACGATATTATTTTAATGATAGTGAACAAACATAATTAAGACGTTTGTTACTAACAATTTAAAAAATGCCAGGTAAATAAAATAGCATGTTTCCAAACATTAAATATAACAATGAAATTTTAAGTTTTGTATTATTTAATTCAAGTAGTATAATACTCTACATTACTACGTAAATGTAACAGCGTATATAACAATATTCAGTGTTAAAGATTGAGTCATTCACCTGCAAAACCTATTCATTGTTTGGATATCCCCATCTCTCTCCATCAGCTGTCATCTACAAATTGTTCACATACACAACTGCTATTTATTTACATTTTAAGCACTTCAAAAATGTATGAATACCTCATATACCATGACCGTGGAGTTACTGGCAGAAGTAGCGGTGGATGTATCTGGACACGTCTCCCCAATGATGTGTTCTGAGGACTGCGAGTGGACCACCATTTGTGTGATCGTCATGCTCAAACACACCCGCATCGTGAAGGAGTTCGCCAGCGCGAACAGCCCCAGAAGCCCCAGCACATATCGCTGCGGTATAAATATAACTGAAAAGTTCATTTACAACAATGTAATCATTATGAAAATTGAAACATAATAAAACCTAAACCCCTAATCTGTCCTTATATAAACTGCTTACACGTATTTTCCCGCATCTTCACGCATGTAATCCCCGAAGGGGTTGGCAGACAAATACAGTACACTTCCACGTTTCACGTTACTCCCCGTTTATCAGTTTTCTGGGTACCTACCATAGCACAGGCTTTGTCTAACTCGACACCAGATGACCACGTATGAATATCTCAAGATTAATGAAGATCAAATCGTAAGTAAGAATAAGTAAAGTTTTTTTACTTTGTATAAATGCAGTTTCCAATGCGCCATCAGGATCGTTTAATACTAACCAAATAAGAAGTTTATGAGTTTAGTGCACTCATAAAATGCATACATGATAAAAGATTTTCCTTTGTAAATGTATATAAACAATACCCCATCTAATTATCACTAAAGGTATCTACGATATGACGACATTAGATAATTGCAGGACAAATAAATACAAATATCTTTGAACATCTCCACACACGGCCAGCTGATGCCAAAGTAGTCTCGAAGAAAGTGGTGGCTGATATATTACATACATAAATGCTAGTAAACATTTATACAGACTTTTGACATTATCATCGTCATCGTCATCAGCCTATCTTAATCCACAGCTGGACATAGGCCTCCCGCAAATAAGCGCCATCGTTTTGCTTTTTGTCATGACTTTTGCTCATTGTCTCAAGTGAAAATCGAAGCCACGATCCCCATTTATGCAGTCAGATTCACTAACCATTGCACTAATGGACCAGTCTTAATATTAAGTGCGTTAAGACCGTACTGAAAGATATATTTTGACACGTGACATATTTATCGACAATTTTCTCATCTCGAGTGTGATGGTACACGTTTCTACCGTATCAGCATTTGTGATAACATTTTCGTACTACGAATTGATATTATAAGAATGCGATAATAACAAATGTCCCCATTTTGAAACTGGTTCGAGAGTTCGATTAGAACCGCTACGTTTTTGAAGATAAATGCATAAAAAATACTTTTTATGTTATTGTCTTAATTTTTTTCCGCGCATCAAATTCAGTTCATTTCATGAATTGAAATTAAGCCCAATTGTTGTTTATACGGATTTTTAAGTCGATTAAATTTTTTTCTGATCATTTCTGTTGTATTATTATGCTTATTTATGTAATGTAAATTTATGTCTCACGAAAGTTTTATCCTTATATATTAGATTTATGATTATTGCATCTTCACGCGAGGTCACTTGCAAGGTATGCAGGTGCAATAACTACCAAATATCTTTGCCTTTCAAACCCTGACATACTACTTCTTCTTTTTTGCTATCCAACTCAAGACAATGGCATTTCTTAATATAGTTACTCCAAAGACGGAAAGTGATACAGGTCAAGTTTAAAAAATAAAAAATAATATCTTCGATATTTTATACCCTAGATTGTTATATGACGACTACATTAGTAAGTCCGTTTGCCGAGTAATATTCTGCAAGAACACTTTAGAGACAACATAAAAACTACTTAAAGGTAAAATTCAAACATATGAAATGCTTCATTTATACATAAAAAACACTGTATGAAACCATTATAATTGTGTTTCAATGTCAAGTCCTCAATTTATTAGAGCAGGTAGTTTAGGAGATTTTCATATACACTAACTATTTACATTACTTATCATTTAATCGTTTTAGTGTATTTATTTTCGCTTCTACGACTTATGTTCTTGTAGTATATACTTAACTGTATAAGTTTTTACTAAATTACTGATATTGCTATGGATTTAACATACACGGGCGAACAACATACCGAGAGTTTCTCCATACTAGCGACTAAAATGAAATTTTTTTAATACCTTTAATATATCCTTTATAGTATATGTACATATATCATATAGTCACCCTCCTACCAGTCGGCCTGACGACCTGAAGAAAACCTGGTGAAGTCTAATGGTGATATTGTAAAAATATATATAGGATGTCTTAACAAAGGAATAATTTTGGCGAAATATATTCTAGATGTGTTTTTAGGAACTGAAGATGATGTAACCTTGGAACATGTGCTCGACGACAGAGCAAAAACACCTTGGAACAAAGTGGTACAGAAACCTCTACAGTGGTTCATCTTTACATTATAGCAAATAAAATTATTATGAACTGTAGTTTATGAATACCACGAATATTTGTACAAACGTGCGATGTGCCCCGGCGGAATGTTATTATTAAGGCAAATATTTGGTTTATATTTACATTAAGAGATATATTATGTATGTAAAATTAAACTTCTCATGACGTAATGACGAGAGGTACAACTTATTAACTTGTGTACTCAATACTTTTAAATCCGTTGTTATTTAAAAAAACCTAAAACACACTGTACACTTGAAACCACATATTAATTCGAAAAATATAAATAAGAAAGTATATATAATTTACCTTTATTCAGTATCAGTCTCCATCCGGTGAGTGTCATGTTCGTCCTTCACACTTACGTCAATTACACTTTCACGAAATATATAACTGTAACTTTATTTCTTTACAATTCTATCGATAGACGTCATATCGAAATAAGAGCGCACATGGACAGTATCACAATGATCTGTAACGGTTGCTAGAATAGAGCATGATAAAACCGAGCGCCAGATAACTACACAAGCTTATGGAATTTCCGTTCAATTATTAAAAGTTTCGACAGGACATTTTACAGTGCCAGTCGCAGCGCAAATAATTGTATTTAGACGATATGTGTTTATCGTCACATTATTACAGTGACAAAATTATAAACCTGTTATCGCCCTGTATTGTCACTGACCCGTATACAGCAAGTACCGCACTTTTTTCACAAAGATATTTTAGAAGGTAATTGGACTTAAAATAAGAGATTTAAAATCACGTTACGTGATTATGATCTTAAAGGGACGTTACGGCACTTATATGTATACCGTACAAAGTAAATGAGTTAGCAAAAAAATTGTAATGTACCTATTTATAAACACAATCTCTTTGTGAACCCTGGTACGGGTTTGTTGTACCGATTACATGATTCCATTTTTGAAGACACCGAATCCTTCATAGTGGCTTCGGTTGCCAATTGAAACAATTATCCGTTTCTGTTCGATACATTCGAATATATGTATTATATACCCTCTGCTTACCCCTTCAGGGATTACAGGCGTCATGTTACGTTAGAAATAATTAAGGATTATTCGCATTACCTCTAGAAAAAACTTTAATTATTGTTTTAAACCATGTTATAATCGTCTCCAGAAAAACTAAGGGAAGCAAATATTATTATTTAAAGTTTATCTAAATGTCGGTCTTTAAGTAGCAGATGTACATAGACATCATGTATTTTTATGTCTGGTAAATTTTAAATAAAATAATTTCATTTTTAACATAATGGATATACCTAAATGAAAAAAATATAATAAACGACCATGGTCAAGGTTACGGCCTTATTCAGGATATAAAATAATGCCATTAGGCTTTGAAAATTATTTTTGTTAAGTGGACATTTATTCCAGCTCGAATGAAACATGAACTGGCAGTCTAATAATCGGCCATTTTTTTCAGTACCTGAGGTCGTAAAACAGCAATAACGCGGCTATTATTGGCTACCAAATGGTCCAAATCCGATGATTTATTCTCCCAGAAAATAATCGAATCGTGAACGATCACTCGAGATTATGATTTAACCTTTAACCATGATTCCTAAAGTGAAAACTTCGATTCTTAGAGGTAAACCTTGCACAACAGTAACTATACTATACTGAGTATATAACTATTTATTATTGGTATATTGATTGTTATTTCTGTCGCTCATTCAATTATTATCATTAATTAGTGCGTAAGTTTCATATATGTATTATTTGTATTTTGTGTTTGTAAGAATTGGCGCATAACT